>WEKY01017046.1:0-29886 GCA_013390045.1 Picathartes gymnocephalus | reverse complement strand
GAAGGAGATAATTCATTGAATATTATAGTTTAAATTATGCTTGTTTAGGAAATGTGATAGAAATAAGAGAAATGTCTAATATTTCAGTCAGATATAAAAATAGATAAGAAGAGGAAGGCACAGAATAAACTGGTTTACAATCAAAATTGAGAGGGAAAGCGTAGTTGCCAATATTTGCTTCCCTCGACTCTTTTTTTTTGTTGTTTTATTTTCATCAAATTAGAGGTACACAGATAGGGTAGAATTAGAGGGGAAGAGTCATGTCCCTTGTCCTGCTGGCAATGATTTTCCTGATGAAGACCAGAAATCTGCTGGCCATCTTTGCCCCAGGGACACATTTCTGTCTCATATCCAGCTTGGTGTCCAGCAGGATCCTCAGGGCCTTTTTTGGAAAGCTACCTTCCACCTGTTAGTCCCCAGTGTGTCCTGGTGCACGAGGTTATCCCTTTTTACAGGCAGGACTTTGCATGCATCAAGAGGGTGGTCAAATCCTGGAACTGGAGAGACTTCCTAGAGAGGTGGTTGATGTCCTAAGCCTGTCAGTGGTTAAGAGACATTTGGACAATGCCCTTAATAATACACTTTAAATTTTAAATACACACCAGCCTGAGGTGGTCAGGCAGTTGGACCAGGTGATTGTGTCTTTCAGCTGAGACAGCGTAACGTAGTGGTAGAGGATGAGGAAAAGGCTGAGCTACTTAATGCCTTCTTTACCTCAGTCTCCAGCAGTAAGACCAGTTTTTCTCAAGATACCCGGCTCCCTGAGCTGAGATACAGTGACCAGGAAGAGAAGGTAGCCCCCATAATCCAAGGGGAAATGGTCAGCAACGTGCTACACTATCAGACACACAAAAGTCTGTGGGGCTGGGTGGGATCCACCTGAGTGTACTGAGGGAGCTGGCAGAAGGACTCACTGGGCCACTTTCCATCATTTATCCACAGTCCTGACTAACCAGGGAGGTCCCAGTTGACTCCAGGTTAGATAATGTAATACCCATCTACAAAAAGTGTTGGAAGGAGAATCTGAGGATTTACAGGTCTGTCTGTCTGGCCTCAGTGCCAGGGAAGGTCGTGGAGCAGATAATCTTGAGTGCCAGCAGGCAGAATGTGCAGAACAACCAAGGGATCAGGCCCAGCCAGCCTGGGTTTGTGAAAGGCAGGTCCTGCTTGACCAATCTGGTCTCCTTTTATGACCTGGTGATCCACTTACCAGGTGAGAGAAAGGTTGTAGATGTTGTCTACCTGGACTTCAGGAAAGCATCTGAAGCTGTTTCATTCACTGAATGGCAACCTTCTCCTGGAGAAACTGGCTGCTCATTACTTGAATGGGTGCACTCTTTGCTGGATAAAAGTTTGGCTAGATGTGTGGGCCCAGGGAGTGATGGTGAATGTAGTTACATCCAGCTGGCAGCCAATCACAAGTGGTGTTCCCCAGGACTTTGCATTGGGTCCAGTCATGTTTAATATTTTTACTGACCACCCGGACTGGCGATCAAGTGCAGCTTCAGTCATTTTGCAGAGGACACCAAATTGTGTGGGAGTGTTGATCTGCTGCAGGGCAGGAAGGCTCAGCAGAGGAATCTGGACAGTATTGGATCCATAGGCTCAGTCCAAAGGTACGAGGTTCAACAAGGCCAAGTGCCAGGTCCTGCCCTTGGGTCACAACTACCCCATGTAGTGCTACAGGCTGGGGACAGAGTGGCTGGAGAGCTGCCTGGTGGAAAAAGACCCGGGGGTGCTGGTTGACAGCGACTGACCACGAGCTAGGGTAGGATACCCTGCAGTCTTCCAGATCAGCTAAGACTGTCATCAGGGAGAGGTTTATGGTGATTCCCAGTGGCCTACAGCATGACTGTGCTTTTCCTCTCTGAGTGCAGAGATCCGCACAGTTTACCTTTCTGGATATGTGGCCTCATTAAGGCAAATGAACAATGTGATTTGACAACTTTTAGAGGCTATTGGATTCAGTGGACTTCAGGGTGCAGGGGATTTCTCCAACATCAATCCGTTGGAACTGGCTTTGGTGGTCTCTAAGGCACAGGGGCAGCTGGGGAAATTTTGGACTAATTAGGCAAAAATGTGATTAGTTGTTTGGCTCATGCCTGATCCAAACCTATTTTGTACTACTCTAGTGATTCAGCAATGCTCAGACTTTGTATTAGTGTGCATGGAACCATAATCTTAGCCTCAAGGCTTGCCCTGACCCTCTCCAGCAGGAAAAACAACTTTCCTGGAGCGTTAGAGGCTAAAATTATTTGCTCCTAAACATTGTAAAGTACTATCTGGGGAAATGGTGGAGTCACTGTCCCTGGAAGTATTCAAGAAATGACTCGATGTGGCGCTTAGTGCATTGGTCTAATTGATATGGTGGTATTCAATCAAAGGTTGGAGTCGATGATATTTTAAGTATTTTCAAACCAAAATAATTCCATGATCATATGTCAAGAGATGAGATCATACTTACATTCCCAAGGAAAAAAATTATGAAAGGAAATGCTTAATGCAACAAGTCATAATCATACAGACAACATGAAGAGGGCCTATGTTGTTTCTGTTCTTTTAATGAAGCAGTTCACTCCCCTGTAACTTCTGCTTCACAATATCCAGTTACTAAAAACATAATCAACATGGGCTGGGGGCTTTTGGCCTTCACTTTGAAATAACATTTCACCAATGAGATTGTACACAGGAGCAAGGACCGCGCACCACTGATTGCATTTGATCTTCAGATGGTAGAATTAAATCCTAAAAGCCATTTTCCTGCAGCCAGTGAAAGTCATGTATTCAGCTCCTACAGTCCGCATCTGCATTTCCAAAATTAGCAAGCATTTTGAGATAGCTACACAGATATCAACAAATTGTGTATGTAATATCTGTCTTTCATTGAGCAGTATTTTATTTTTAGCAGGCTATTCTTTTCTCTTTTCAGAAACAGAATTTCAACACAGAAGTCATAAAGACTCCCCATGTGACGGGTGCAGACACCTGTGCACTTATGCAGGCATGCATATATGCATTTAACACGCACTATGCACACTGCATGCAATTTTTTGTCATTCAAATAAGAAACAGAAAAGAACATCAGGAGGGATGTCATTCAATAATTACCTATTGTTGAACACAGCATTAGGCTTTTCCCAGAACTTGCTCATGGATAATTCTCATCTACTCTGCCAGTGTGTGAGTTCTCCAGTAATTTCCTTCTATGTTTTTGTGCACATCATTCTTTAAATGAGGGAAGAAACCGGCATTTTCGGAGTCCATTTTGGGGTCCATTTAACAGATTCATATTTGGGGCATCAAAGGTTTGTAAGGTTCAATTTCCATTTAAAATTCAAAGTCAGCTTCATTCTTATGAAATAAGTATTGATTTTCTGCAGAGAAATGCTAATCAGAATGCTCCTGAAAAAGGAAAGGAAATTGAGTGTAGAAGAAAGGCACTGTGAAAGAAGACAGGAAATTTAGTGCCTCCTCTTTTTCTGAAGGGAATATTCGTCTTGGAGCTTTGAGTTTGATGTCCAAGATTCTCCTCAAAGCAAAGTCTATGAAAATAAATACTGAAATTTCATACTTTTCTTCATATCATGGTTTTGTAGTAGTGACATACTTCAAACTACAGAGATTATTATAACTGTGGAAATTATGAATGCTTCTCTATGAGATTTAAGACCTATCCTTAAATCTAATCTCCTTTCTGCAGGAGCTTTGCATCAGACCTGCGAGATATTAGGAATCCTTGTTTACTAATTCAAGAAGATATAGGCAATTCACAGAGGTCAGAGTGAGAAGGAACCACTGAGATCAATGGGCATTGGTCCTGGAGTCAAGCTTCTGTAGAACTTACATATTGTGATGGATAGAGTCCTGCTCAGCCTCTCCCTTCTACATAGAGCAGGGCATTTTTTTTCAGATTACCTTCCAGAGGTCCCTCCAAACCTAATTTTTTCCTTGACGCTATGGTAATCAGTGAAAATAAAGCTAGAGGACAGAACCCAGCAGCTTCCAACTCTGCACACCTAGTCTGTATCCCAGGTCCACATCAAGTTAACTTTTGGACGTGCTTCCCTCCTTCCTCCATTTCCTACCTTTCCAATTTCCACTTGTAAAAGCTTGGTGAAAGCAGCAGTGTGATCCGACAAGTTCCAGCTTGACAGAAGCTGGTTTTCTTTAGCAGAACTATGTTTGTCTGTTGACTGTTGCCTTAATGTAATGTATTTGAGCTTCTTTATCTAAAAAATATGACTTTCCCAGTGGCTGTAGCTACCCAGTGTTTGTAATCATGGTCAGCAGCAAAGAAGTTAAAAGACCAGAAAAATGCAAACTGTCACTCCACCTCCCCTGCCACCAGCAGGTTTTATGAATGGTCTTTTATTAATTTTGCTAGCTTTCCAGCTACAAGACATTTTAAATGATGGATGAACAAAGGCATCATCTGTGCAAACACTGGGATGTTTGAACCCAGAGGAAGGTTCAATATTTAGTCATGCAGAATATTAGTAACACCCTTTGGTCATATTCCAAGTTCCTCCTGGATTACAACACAATGTCACAAATCATCAGCTGCTCCAACTGGTGTTTTCACAAAGGAAAAGTTTCCTGGTGGTAATACTGAACCAAGGAATAATATTTAACTCTGCGTCTTTCCTAAAAACTGGTAGTGTACAGGGACCATTTCATTCTACAAACAGCTTTTTCTGCTTATACTGCTGGAAAATAGACTATTTTTAAAATATCTTTCCTTTCCAATCCTGTCATCCTTACAGAACTTAATGTGTTCAGCAGTAGAAAGTGAGACAATTTTCTACTGTTTAGGTTATCAGCATAACTATGAACAGTTAAATATGCATGATCCTCTCTGTTACAGCTTCAAACAAGTACTAAGAAGTACCTTTCCAGGCCCGCTGTGGGCCCTAGGCTACAGGGAGGGAGGTAAATGAGGGCAGGATTTGAAAGCAATGCTTTGTCTTTCACGGTTGTACCCGAAGGAAGCATTTGCCCAGCAAAAGAGTTTTCAGATTGTATTGTGCATAAAAGAAACAACATTGTTTACTCTCCAGACTCCTGGAAGGTTTGCAGAACAGATGCATAGAAAAAAATGGCATTTTAGTCAGCAAGCTAAAAAATTTGATCTGGAAATCATTTGGGTATAACAAATAGGTAACTTTATGCTACCATTTTTTGCAAAAGCACTTTTAAAGTAGGACTGCAGTTTAAATCATTCAGTCTCAAATAGACCTGGACTGTAGGCACAGTATGGAGATAGAGATTATGTAAAGAGCAATAAAAAAAAGATAAAATGCCTTTCTCTTCAGCTCTAAGGTTCTCCAGCCCATAGCAGATATCACAGTCACTGTTATTGGCAGCAAAGGCCCACATGGTGTTAAAGATACCCATACAGTGCTGCACATTACTAAAAAAAAAAAAAATCCTATTCACATAACATTCTACTTTTATACTGGATCATTGTGTACTTAGTATCACTTCAAGATAAAAAAAGCAGTTTGGGCAGGAAGGCTTAAAATGGAATTCAGTCAAGCACACTTTCCTGGATAAATCAGGCTAACTTCAATGTGCACAAAGCTGAAACCTCCTGTGATTATGGCAAGGCACTATGGCTTTGACTTCAATTGTCTGTTTTAAAACACAAGCCTCCTGCAGAAAAAATTATTTAGTTAGCTAAATAAAGTGCTTGTTGAAAATCCAAAGAAATCATTTGTGTGATAAATAAGGTTGCTTATTACCAAGCTAGGATGATTATAGCTTTTTTATGAAATTTTAATTACATTATGTGGCTGCTCAAATATTGGTTTTGAACATGAATCAAGTTACTTGGGGAGCATTTCATGGAAGGGAAAATAAAAATGAAATGGCTTATTTACTTATCCCAATGTATTAAGAAAAAAATTCAGTGGGGAAATCATGAAAAAGCCATCAGGGAGAAAGCACTGCCTAAGAGTGTTCACAGTCAACAGAAGTCTAAAACAAATTTTCACTTGAATGATCATCCAGTGTTGTCTCAGTAGTATCTCCATGCTCCAGACAGCATAGTGTACTTAAAAAGCCACTTGTATAATTTTATAGGTAAATTTATAGCCTAAAGCATTGAGATTTTTTTACATATTTAGGAAACAATAAGGTATTCTCATGTTACTAGATAAACAAGATATCTTCCAATTTTGTTATTGAAAATATAAAGCTTTTTATGGGCTCTGAAAAATACATAAAAATTCTTCGACAGAAGGAAATTTTTCAGTGAAGAAAAGCAAATAAAAGCCTGAATTAATCAGAGAGATATGGATTGATGCTGAACTGATGTGACAAGTGCCCATGATTTGCCACTGCATATGTTTCCTGTCTCAGTGATTTATTTCCTGTGGTAAATTGCACAGGGCAGAGATGTCACCTGAAGTCTGCTGAATTATTTCATTTTACATTTTTATTACCGTTTAGAAACATTCCAGATTTGTATTAACATTGGTGTCTTGAATAGCAATTCAAGGGCATTATCTGTGCATGGAGTTTTACTAAGTACATATCAGCACTGATGGTAGCAAAAACCTCCTGATGGTGTTTTATCATAGACATCCACAAACTCACAGCTGTATTCAACAGAGCCCTTTACAAAGAGATTCAGGGGAGCATTTCTTCTGTAATGCATGACCCAACTCTGCTTTTCCCTCATCCACAATTGGAGTGATGTGGGAAAAAAAAAACCTTTTCCCTTCATTTTCTCCCTTGCAGAAACTGAATAAAGGCCCAGCATACTTCTGCCCTGCCAGTCCAGGAGCTGCAGCTTAATGTTTCCTCAAGTCCAGAAGGAAGAGGGAACGGACAGAAACAAGGCAGCAGATGCTGTTTTGCATTTCTGTCCAGGTGTATGAATAAAACATGCCTTGGGTCTTGAAGCTGGTGCTATAGTACACATGCTCTTTGCTCATCAGGGGCCCCAAAAGCTGTTGCTTCAATTACCTTCACATCACACCCTTGGACATCCTTTTCCAGCCAAGGGCTCATTTAGAAACTCTACAGTAGGATACTGTTTGTACTAAAGGGATGGGATGACATGCAGTCAGAAGCACAGCTAGGTACTTTACAGTACTTTGATTTCAACTTAAAACAGCAGTGTTTATCTTTCCTATGTACATAGCTCCTCAAAGGTGGCTGTGGGTCAACAAAGGTGATGAGAAAAATAACATTAAGGAAAGTATCATAATTTTTTTCACATTATAAAATCTAAACTGTATCAAAGTTATTTCTTAAGGCATCTCTGTAGTTTTATTTCAAACTAGTTGATATTTTAATATAAATCGTATGTTTTAATGAAGAAATTATAGCACTATATTAGATTTTTGGCAATGAGAATTCCCCATTATTACAAACCTTGTTCTCAGGCCCTTTAAATGTAATTGAATGTTCTTCCCAAAGTATTTCACTTGTACTGTGCAATATATACCTTATCAAGATATAATATTTCTATGTCTTGCTAATAACTTCAATACTAATATAATTTGTGGCGTTTCTTTTCTCTTTGGACAAGACAGAGTGCCTGAGAAGAGAAAAAAAATGAAGTGGAATTATCTGGGGTCCAGATAATCAGATAAAACTTTGAGTCTGAATAATTTGTTGCGGCAAAGGTTGAGATAGCATGCAAACCCCAGAGACAACCTAGGTATTCTCAGCATATTTTATTTATAATTTATATTTAACCCAGAAAGCTCAGACTATTTAATCTCTATCCGAGGGCTCACTGTCAGCTGCTTGTGTATGTAGATCCAAATATTATCCAGATCAGTTCTAAATTGTTTCCCGTTTCATGTTGCACTTTCATTAAATATCAGCTCAGATCTTTTCTACTCTTAAAAATAGTGGTATTCAGGATTGAACATTTGTATCACCAAAGCATGAATATGATCTAAGTGTACAGTGGGGATAATGTATCTATGAATGTCCAAAGACACACATTTATTTTACATCTAATTTACAAAAGTTGCCTTAAACTGACTTAGTCAGTCCAATGATCCTTTTGGGTCCCTTCCAACTCAGCATATTCTGTGATTCTGTGAAATACTCATCTTTCTTAAGAAGCATTACCTAGATGTAACCATACAAAAAATACTTTGTACCCTTCTGTGTAAACTTGTCTCCTTAGTGGAGTTTTTTAATTCCCAACATAAAAGTTTTGATTCTGTGAGATCCAGTAAAATTTTTTGTGCTTTTGTTGATTTATTCTTAGTCTAAGTTGTTTACTTGGGTATGTCAAGCAAACTCCACCTACTTGCCTGGATTATTACCATTGAAAATTTTGATTGCAGGAGGTGCAATAGTTCTGAGCACTTCTGTGTATGTGTGTTTCAACTCTTCATATACCTATTTAGACAAAGTGAAGCATGATAAATCTTACAAGGAACAGTAAAATAGATTTACTGAAGACTGCTGAGGGCTATGCAGCATTTCATAACTTTCAAAGACACCATTAGAGATAGTACTGATTCCATTGCATTTCAGCAGGGTATGTCTTAACTTTGAATAGCAGGACATTGAGGGAAAAGAAAGACCTTCAAAGAAAATTAAATTTTCAATGCAAGGACCATCCAGATCCAAGGACATCCACATTTCTGTCCTTTGCACTTTTCAAAGTTCAATTGAATAAGAATTGAGTAAGAGTATTTTATGTTCAGATAATTATGTAATTATTGTGTTTTATAATACCTTCATTCTAAAGAATCCCATGAAACTTCAATATTCCTACAAAGGAACTGGGAGATACTTTGCTGAAGGATAGCAGAGTATAGCTGAAGAACAAATAGCTTTCTGCCAACTCAAAGTTTCAGGATGTAAAAAACTTTCTCCAGTTTTATCCTTTCATTAGATTAGTGACCAGTGAACTTATATGAATAAGAAAGACTGATTTATAATCCATGTACTTTAGTCTAGGTCTTCTTCATTCCAAATGAAATGCATAACCAGGGAGGAAAGGAAATTGCAACCTCTCCCATTGGAGCTATTCTACCCTGGATAAGTAATGAACCCTTTCCTTGAAAAGGCATTTGAGCCTTTACTTCCACAATTCAACTCTCTAGCCTCTGAGAGTTAGAATTAATTTATCCTATGTTTTCTCTGCACTAGTCAGTGTTTAGCTGAACGTATTAACTAGAAAAAAGAGAGATTGTCAGAACTGACTGGAAAAGGAATAACCCCTTGCTTTTATTTTGGTACAAAATCTAATCTTTGCCCTCAAAATGTTCTTGCTATAACCATTTTATCAGTGTGGTGGGTTGACCCTGGCCATTAATTCACCACCCTCTCAGTCACCCATCCACTAGTCCTCAATCAGAATGGGGACAACAGTTTGAAGAGCAAAAGCAATAATGCTTTTGGATCAAGATAAAGACAATTTAATAAGTGATCGGAAAAAAACAAAAAAAAGCTAACACAGAGATTGTAAAGACAATCACTTCTCATGGCACAGACAAAGTAATGGGCAGCCAGTCTCCAAGTATCTCTAAGGTCAGCTGTCCTGGCTGTGTCCTCTCCCAGCCTCTTGCCTACACCTGGTCTACTTGATGGTGAGGCAACATGAGAAACAGAGAAAGTCTCAATGCTGTGTAGGCACTGCCCAGCAATAGCTGAACACTTTTCACACTTATCAACACTTTTTCAGTCTCAAATCCAAAACACAGCACTATACAGACCACTGTGAAGAATTTTAACTCCATCCCAGCCAGATCCAGTATAGTCAGCTAAAGCAAGATATCTCAATTTTGATAATTCAGCATTTCCTGATGGAAAAGTTAGTTCTATGGAAAAAATCCCAAATTTGAGTAAGATCTTCAAACATTCCCCAGCAACTTGGTAAGTCCTCAGTCCAACTGAAATTCAATAGAAAGTAAGCACTTCAGTATTTTCCAAAATAGTGCAGTGCCTCTGAGATAGGAGAGCTGTGAGCCATAGTGACTTCCTTCCCCGGCTAGATTTTCATCATTAGGCTAATGAAATATTCTAACACAACAATAAAAAAGCAATATATGTTTCCAAACACTTTTAAGTGTTAAAACATCAAGCCAAACAAATTGCTAAACTGAAATAGCATTTAGCTTGGAGCAGATTATTCTTTGAGATTTTCTCAGTTGATTGACATGTCCTAATACCTGACTGATGTATCAAATCTGGACATGTCCATCTCTCTCATTCAACATTTAGATGGTTTCAGGTGCCTGAATTAACTCTTTGAATTCTGATGCAGTATCAGCACATTGGTCTTGCAAAGTGACATTCAAATTGCTTCCACTTTGTTGTCTCATGAAATATTTTTGTTGTCTCATTTACATTTTAAGTTGTCTGCCCTGAAGTACTATTATCTATTTCAATATTTCCTCCAACTTGTTTTTTGAGAAGAGTCATTGTATTTCCTTGAACTAAATTTCAACAGGAAATGCTTTCCAATTGTTCTTGATTATTGTGTGAAACTTTGTTGACAAAAAGAAACATTGATGTAGTGTGCCAAAACCACTTGGTATTGAGAATATTTTAGCTGAAAATTGAGACATTCAGAGTGAACAATAATAGCATCTAGGAAAAGGGATACATGCAAGGACAGAGAGGATTAATCAAGATACACATAAAGCAAATGTCGTCCTATTTACTAATTCCATTCCAAACTGTGTTTCTTGAAGAATGACATTTTTCATCTGTCCTTATATTTTCTCCGTTTGTCTGAACAAGAGAAGTGGAAGGAAAATAAGACTGTAGCTTATGATGAAGCAGAAAAATTCCAAGACCATTGTGCTTGTTCACATGTTAAAGATTCATATTTGATCCTGCAATTTAGGTGAAGTGTGACAGTTATTAGACAACCTTATTTCAAAAAAATTGGAAAAAAAGGTTGAACAAAATGGTCTTAATAGCTTTTTATGCTACCTTAAGCTTCTAAACCCCTTCCAAATATCCTATCATGGTGAGTTCTTATGCCTTCAAATTTGAAGGGGCTGCACTTGCTGCCTTTGGAATTTCCTTGCATGACGTAATGAAGGATGAGGCAGCTACCAGCCAAATACATTGTATTTATTGGGGTAATGGACAGCTTTCCAACAGCACTGCTTTATTTGGTCTATAGAACAGTATTCTCCTTGTAGAAAAGAAAGAGAAAATACTATGCTCACTCATTCAGATGGAAAGGGAACTTATAGTGTAATTTCTTTAGGCAACATGGGATGGATACACACATTTTAACCTAGAGGAAATAGCATCAGTGATTCAGCAAATTCTTGTTCTTGATTATGTAATTTATTCCTCTTGTAGTAGTTTTATTTTAAACCAGCTTCACTTCCTGATCCTCAAAGACAATATGAAGTCTTATCCCTTTAGATATATCTCTTATATATTACTATGTTGAAAGGACACCTATTTTCTGTGTAAGAATGATTGTTTTTTCAAAATTGTGAGAATTTCTAGGTTGAGCTCCTTTATTACACATTTTCGTTGTTGACATATAGTCATATGCCATATCTCTTCTGAGAGCAGTTGATTTAATAAACTTACTTTTATTTTCTGAAGAAAACATCCTATCAAACCAAGAAAAGCAAAGCCTTTGAAAGGGTTGCTTAGTTTTCTACAGCATGTCATAGAAGGAAGATGGCAGGCCATCTATCACTCCTACCAGCTCGGCTGGATCAAGCCATTGTGGGCAAGGATTTGATACTTGGCAGAATCTCTTTGGCAGGTGCTGGTTGGAGCTGTTGATACTCCTTTTGCTGAGAATCAGTATGAACACGTAGTATAGGGAGTTAGAAGGTCAGACTGCATGCGGCTGTCTCCACCATTTCAGCTGGTTTTATTGCAATTCTGTCTAAATCACATACTTTTTTCCACACTCTTTGCTATTTCAGATTTTATTGTGTTCTGTGTTGTAACTTGTAAGGTGTTTTATTGATATTTAAGACCCATTCCATGTGGATCTAATACATGAATCAATTCAGTATTACTTAGTCAATTGCCGATGAAACAAGAATTAAATAGAATCTTGGCCTATACAATAACAACTTGCTTATACTTCTTCCAAAATAAGATTTACTGTGAAGATAAAGGACAGTATTTTATTACCCTAGAATTTTTATAGAAACAGTGTTTCAGCAGATTTTCCACATAGTAAGGGTTTTCTTCGTTTCCCTACTCTCCCATTTTTTCTCTTACAGGCTCTTTAATTTTTCTTCTATCACAACTTCACTCATTCTTACAGCTCAGTTCAGAGTTGTTTTCAGTATTTATGGCTATATTTCATACTGTGTGATAAATTTAAATGTATTTTCTATAAATTCCCTGTATAGGTTTGTTCAGATTATTTATATTCTTGTCTGGACAGTCTTCTTGCTTTTTGCAGGACTTATATTTAAATGAGCAATAAAAATATATGAACAGACTTTCAAAGATGCTGAGCAGCCAAAGTTTCTATTGCCTTCAACAGCAGCTTTGTGCAGGTTCTTCAAAAAACCTGTCAGTTGGGCCCTAGTTGAAGGTGTTTTACTACAAGTTATTAAAAATTTCAAGACTGTACAGATGTAGATTTTGAATGTTAAGATACTCAAATAGGCGATTCTTGTAGTTTGAGGATGGTGAAGCAGTACATGTCTTCAACAACTACAGTAACCACCAGAAACGAAATGGTGTTTTATTTATGTGAAGTTGGAAGCTGGATGGGTTTTACTGTGTATGTGTAAAATAAGTTAGTGTTATTGATAGACCTATTCTTAACACCTTTTAGTTGTTCATCTTGTTTCTCTCCATTTTGTGGCAGCTCTTGACAACCAAAATTGGTTTTACTTCATCCATCCTTCATATCAGAGAAATGAAATAGCAAGTACTGACATGTCCAAGACAAGTTTATCTATGTGATATCACTTCTCTTTCATTTTGATCTGAAGCTTTGTTTTCATTCTATACTCTCCCATTGAAGAGACAGATGTAATGCCATAGTTCTGAGGACTGAATACAGAAAACTAAGTGCTGTCATCAGTTATGCCTCATCTAGCTCCAATGATGAAACACATTTGAAAACATTTCTTGCGTTCCATTTTAAAATATGGGGGTTTTTCTAAACGTGTTTCATTTTCAGTGTGGTTACTTAAAGACTACCCTTTGATGGGTTTTTGGCTTTGATGCTGGTCTGTTTATGGCAGATGGATTGTTAAAATTGTAGCCTATTCTTGAAGTCATTGTACATATGTGAAGGAATTGCTATATATTTCAGCATTTCTATCACTATTTCTTCTTGGTACCTAGACTCTTTAAGGCTGAGTTTTCAAAAGAGAACATGTTTGTGTAACTGCATGTTTGTGTGCATGTGGGAGAGAGCAAGAGATAGAAACTGACCTACATCTGCTCTATATCTGACTGATGATAAGTACTATTACATTTCTCATCAATGAAGATGTTTTTCTTTTAGGACACTAACATTACCACAATCATAAATATTTTCTGTAGCAACCTTTGCAGAGAATTCAGCAAGGACAAGTGGGGCTTAGGTACCATTAGTTACTATAAACAGGCTTGAATTTTGCTATATGTTCATAGTACATGCGTTCAGAGTCAGACTCAAAGGGACTGTTTTTTCTTTTTCTTCTTTTTAATTAATGTGGGGAAACTTAAATTGGTCTTAATAAAATCCTCAGGTATAGTCTTAAAATTTAAATTGCATTGATATCAATCATTAGTAATCAATCTCTGTATGAGTGAAAATCATTATGCTAGATGTAAAGGACTAGTTTGTGGCATTGTATTTTGTTAGTAATTGGTATCATAGCATAAGGTTATATCAGGCAGAGTGTACATCCAGGAAAAAAATTAAGTTTCATCAGAAGTTACTGAAAGATAAATTGACCAACTTGCAATATAAGTAGGACAGACAGTAGGAAAATGCCTTTCCAACAACTTGGAGTTTTGGGGGTTTTGGGTTTGGGCTTGTTTTTTTGGGGGGGGCGGGGGGAGGGAAGAGTGTTCAATAAAGTTGAGCTGTATGCCATATGCTCATGTGAGCACATATGTTTATATTTCACTTTATATCCAAGTGAAGGCAAGTAGAATTTTTCCGCTTCTGTGCCACAGATCACTTGAATACTAGGTGAAAGACAGATAGAAAAACTGACATATATTTTAGACAATTTTAGCAGAAAATAGTAGCACTTATTTCCTGCTGTATGAGACAATCACAAAGGAAATACAGTAAATATTTAGGCAAAAGTTTGTTAGCCCTGGTCTTGCTCATATCTAAGCCTTTTGTTTAAATATAAGCACAAAGCACAGAGGTTAAATAAATAAAATATTTGCAATTATTGTATTGTCATTAAACCACTCCTCCTGAGATTTTTGCTCTTGGAGGAGCTCCTTTTGGCTCTATGGGTGCATTCCCCAAGTCACTTAAACTATATTTTACCTTCTAAAGGAAGACAAAAAAATAGATTTGAATGATATACTTCAGTCAATCAGAGAAGGTAGATGCCCTGCCTGTGCTTCTGGAATTACTTCAAGAGCTTCATTGTGCTAATTTATTATGGATATTAGATTGAGTATGTGCAAGAAACAAAGCAACAATTGTCACCTAATGACAGTCATTTTTTATTATGGTATTTTTAAAAGATTTGGGTGGTATAAATGAAAGAAAAATAATTTTAAGCTTCTATCTAAACTTGCATTGCTGTTCATTCACTACATAATTAAATTTGTTTTAAACAAGACTGAGGGAGCTATATTGGTAATCTATATTTTTACTTCTTTAGTAATAATCTTTTCCTTGTCACTATTTTCATGAACTGCAACGCAAATGTTTCCTTGAGCTTTACTTTGCATGTTTGGAAACAATCATTGACTTCTTTTCCCAATTTATTCCTTGTCATTTTTAGTTTAGAAAATGCATCAGAGATGTTTTTCTATCACTTTAGAATGATACTGATCAAAACTTTACATTTTTGGACATTCACTGTTGCTTCCAGGATTGGCAAGGAGAAGTAGATTTTCTTAACAGTTTACTTTCAAATTCAACAAGGACTTCCACATACGCAGTAAGGGAAAAATGAAAAAAAATCTAAAGGTCATCTAGATAAGTACTATTGCACTAATTATCCTTTAGTCTGTTAGATCTCTGGAGAAGTTCTTGGCAATGCAGAGCTGTGCATTATACCTGTATTCATTAAAAATACTTTGGAAGAAATGGAAGCATTCTAATTATTAAAGCCTAATTTCTGCAAGCACCAGGTGTGACAGGCACATGTGATGAAAAACATATTCCATATTTCCAAATGTCATGAGCTCTCATGATACAAAGTTCAAGTAATATCATCTGTGGCTTTAGCTGATGATAGAAATCCATACAGAAAATTTTGTAATTGCTACTATCTTGGTGTTTTGATAGTATTGCAAGAATTTATGAAATTACCTACATATATATATATATATGTATGCAAAGCCACACACTTCTGTGTGTGTGTGTGTGTGTGTGTTTGTGTGTTTGTCTGTGTGTTTATAGTTTTTTGTGCTGATGAATTTTATGTTTAGGAAGATACATGTTTGCTCTTGGATCATCCCCCTTAACCAGATGGTATCTTTGTGATTGTTGTGACACTTCATTGTTGCTGCCGGCTGATGACTCACCGAAGGAAAATCCCAGCACACCCAGTAGGAGAAAATAAGGCTGCTTGGTGTTCTCTGCTACATCTAATTTTCTAACAGAATTTCGACAGATGTGACAATTTTGCTGAAATGTTGTCAAAATAATAGCAACAAGTTGACAAATCAAATCTGGCTCATGTTCAGTCCCCTGGTATTATACTGGTTCATCTGCAATAACAAGGGAATTTGTATCAGTGTCATCCTTGACAACTTGATCATTTTAGATGGCACATTATCAATTTTTCATCCTTTTCTGTGCCTTGCCTTTTTCTTTTTTTTTCTTTTTTCCTGTATGCTACTCTCTCTGGTATTTTTTTGCAAATAATTATTACCAAGTGTTTCCTGATCCCCAGCTGGAAGTAAAGAAATACAATAAGAAAATCATAAGCATAGGAACTTCAAATCTGACATTGAAATGTGAAGGAAATTAAGCTTTAGTAGAGAATTTTCGTATGTTGTGCTATTTACAAAAGTAAAACTGGGAGCAGCAAGACCAAATATACCCAACACATGCAGTGGTGGAGTTCCACACTTGAAAAATATCAGAGATCTTTAGGAATGCAATCTGGCTATGGCATCTAATGAAATGTGGTAAATATACTTTGTGAGAGAAGCTATTTTGCTCACTCCACAAAGTATTTCTATGTAAAGGTATTTTTGTGTCTCCATGATGAGAATTTTTTGTGAATCTTTTTCCTCTTTTCCCCTAATGAAACTGATTTTGACAAAGATTTTGCTGAGATGACACAAGGTAAGGCATAGAAACCAAAAGGATGGATGGCTTCTTTGAAGTATCACTGTAACTTTGAAAAATAACACAGATCCCTGCTGTGTCTGAATCTGAACTCAGAAGCACCAAAATTTCACTGTCTACTGCCTGAATAAGAGATTTACAAGACATTCACTACTTCTTAGCTTTGTAGCTGTTCTATTTTATAAGGAAGGTTGAAAAATCATTAGGCAGAGGGAAAAAACCCCTTACTTCATAAAACTGATGGTCATGTGGAATTTGAACCTTAGCCTTTCAGGCTCTGCATCTCAGAGAGCTCTTCTTTCTTACAGGCTCAGCTACTCTGTGTTGTGTTGTACAACCCCTGAATTCTCCAGATCTTTTTCAGGGTGAAATCAAGAGTCATAAATGCTCTGAGTGAAAGTAAAAATTCACAACAGCATCTTTAAATGACTGAAAGGATATAAATCAACCAAAATCCCCAAATAAAGTACTATTAATTAATCAAAAAGGCATTCCAAAGTATGAAGTGGGAACCATATATTGGAAAAAGAATAGAGCTTTTCTTTCTTTTTTTTTTCTCTGTACATATTGTATTAAGATTTCAGTATGAATTTTGTTATTTGTGGCTAAAATAATCCAAGCACCAGGCTGAAGCCTGAAGTGTTGCCTGGATTCTTTGCCCAATGCAACTTACTTTTGAAAAGAGACCGCTGCATTTACCATCATATTTTTTTTTAGTTTAGTAAAGTCAGTAAGTATTTATATGAATCCATTCTGGTAAGCTATAACTATTCTGCTGTCCATCCAGGTCTCTGTGCATAAACATCAAGATCAGAAATTACACTAATGAAGGGCTGAATAGCCATTTCTATTTCATAACCATAGCAGTAGCCTGGGTGATACAACTTTTTGCAGCAGTGAAAACTGAATGTAAATTTTTAGAGAAAACAAAACGTAATGTTGACAAATTTGACTGAGGCAAAAAGCATGCTATGGAGAAGCTAGTGGATTTTAATGTCAGTGTTCTGCATTCAGATGATGTAAGATGGGAATGTGAAAAAAATATAGGTATGTAGAGAAATTGACCATCCACATTAGGAGTAAAAATGAGTATGAACTTGTTAATATGTGGTATACCTTCTGTAAACAAGTAAAAAACTGTCACAGCTGACAATTTATTACTATGTAAAATAATGATTTTATACATAAAATGCAAATAAAGATTTAAAACAGATTTGGTGCTTGCCTTTCTACAGTAAAGGGAGTAACATCAAAAATATCCTTTACAGTGGTCTGGCATCTCTAAATATCATTACAGTGTACCATTTTCTGTATAACATCTTTTGATCATTTTAAGTAAATGTGATCATGACTAGGTTGTGTGATGACAGTCAGCTAGGGGCAGCATACTAACAAAATTCAGGGGGGAAAGAAAGGATTAAATTAGGAAAAATTAATCTGAAATATTTATTGTGACCCAAAATAAGGGTCTTAGCTCTTTACATATACAGCATCCTTCCCTTTTTTTATAGTTTTAATGGGAAAATGGAATTTCAAATATGTCAGACATACTGATTAAAATGTTTATCATTCCATATTATTATATTTTAAAAAGTACATAAGAACAGGTTTAGATTAAAATTAGTCTTGAATTTAAGTTAGATTAGACTTTTATGACAGTCACAGGTGGCACTGTGTGCAGCATTATTATCCCTGTCTCCAAGAACTTCCAAAAGCCAAAGGAAGAACAGGCCCTGCACTGGAGTTTCATGCTCTTTGTGCTGTGTTTCACCACTAGCTCTGTGGAAAATCCAGCAATAGCCTGGTGCATTTGGGCATTGAATAAAATTTCCAAAAGTGATCCAATGACTTAAAGCTTAATCTCTCAAAATTGAATGGGTTTTAGATTCCTAAATTACTTTGATTTAGAACAGTTAAGCTTCTGAATGGTTTTGTAGAATTTTTCATTGGATATTTTCCAACATTTTCTCCCCTTTTTATTTCTTGTGCATTCACCTCTTGGTCCCTTAGACAGAAATATCATACCCAGGCCATTAATAACAACTTAATAACGATTGCACTGAGGGTGGAGCCTTACAGAAGCTCAAGGACTAGAACTACATTTTTGTGGCATTTTGAAAGATTTAACCATAATTAGAAACAGAGAAAGATTTATGTGAATCACTGTGACATGCTGTTCTGGTCTCATGAAGCATGGAGAAAAGTCTGTGTTGTTTTTCATCTACGAAAAAACATCATTCTTTTAAAAGCTGCAGGAAATCATCAGGCTTCACTTATCAATTTTCTTTTTCTTTTTCCTTTTCATTATTCTCTTAGTCAGAAAAGAACAGTTGTTATTTATATTTATATTTATATTTATATTTATATTTATAGCTTTGGAATTACTTTTTTAAACTCCATCTTGTATCTTCTTCATGATCATGATCATTTAATTGCAAGGCAATGCCATATGACAGAAAAAAATAGAAAAATAAAGAGTTAAGGCAAACATCATGCTTGGTCTCTTGTATTTCGGTTATGTCAGAAGGAACGTCTTCATAACAGAGGTGATGGTCTGAGACCAGCTGAGGATGCTTTTTCCCTACATGGTAGATCTGGGAGGGGGAAAGTGACTGGATCATGACCTCTCCTCCTCGGGGTGCTGACTGTGTGAAATTAGAAGTCTTCCCTTTTTGGTTAATCTTTGAAGTGACTGTCATTGCTCAGAACAAAGTGAAATAGGTCAAAGCATAGGTGACATAGAGGGGAGAACTTTAACTGACTCCTGATTGACCTTTGGGCCTCACCACAGACTGAGGCTCAAGTCTGACCCGTAGTATTTTCATCTTTTGCTGTATGCCAAACAGGAGTTTGCTTTGTAAAGATAACATTTTCCTTAATAGACGTACCAAAGGGACGTATTTGCCAATGCCAGGGGCAGTGAACTTATCTGCCTTTTCCTAGTTCTTTACTAATCTGTATTTATGTAGTCAGGGCAGGGAAATCTTTTGAGACTTGCAGACTCATTTGCAGGATATCCATGTCAGCAGCATCATTGTATCCCAAATCTGAAGATTCTGAAGAAATGCAGATAGAGATGTGTTAAAAGCAAATATACAAAATGCAATTTTGCACTGACAGAGAACTTGAAATAAAATTACATTTCAACACAGAATACTAGTTATGGCAGTTATTGTGGTTTTTTGCAGCGCATGTGATATGCCAGACACTTTACTGTCCTCGTGATTATAATTCCTGGTCATGTAAAACTGTGAAACAAATGTCACCTATTACTCAGTGAAAAAATGAAAGGAATGAAGTAAAAATAGGTAGGCAGAAGTGTGACAGTAAGAGATGTAAAAGAAACAAGGGTGCATCAGTCTGTATTTTTTCTAAAGCCTTAACTTCATGTTGGAAATCCTAAAAAAGCAGAAAGTCCTAAAAAAAGCATGTCTTATTTAAAAATAGCTGCCTTAGTGGCTCAATATTTCTGTGCATAAGCTCACTCATAAAACTGAATATCTAAAAAGAGAGGTATCCCAGTCCTACACTCCTTATGTTGTAGGTGGATGTAAATATGGTGCAGAGAGTTCCTTAATATATTACATTTTCCTTTGTCCTTAAGTGGGAACGTAAGTGCCACCATGGGAATGCTGCATGAGCTGTTTCTTCTGGTTCGGTGTCACCTGAAGCTGTCTGGTACACTTATAACAAAAGGTTATTTAGCTGAGATGACAGCATTATGCTCCCAGTTCCAGAATTTATCTTCTAGCTGAAGAGTCCCTGTGGTCAATGGCAAGTTGAATATGAGTCGGCAGTGCTCTGGTAGCCAGGAGGGCCTGAAAAATTCCTGATATATCTCGCTAGATTGATTTCACTAAAGCCATGAACCTTTATATGTTATCCTGAACATGCTGTGGGTTTCGATGTGTCACATCCCCTCTCTCCTCTTCTGTTATTTCTTTTGTCACCAAAATGTATTTACTTTTCAGCTATGTATTAAGGTGACTTGTGTTTGATCTTAAACTGTAATAAATGCATGTGAGAAATTAATCAGAATGGGAGATAGGGTAGAGTTGAGCAATATTCTGATTTGTTTAAATCTAACTGTGCCTGGAAAGAGCAAGATCCATCATTTTCAGTCAATAAGGACCTTGTTTGACTGACCTGTAAGGCAAACTGCTACATTACTCAAAACACCATTTCCATCTCTCTGTCTCTTCTTTTTTTTTTTTTTTCTTTCTTTCTGTCTATTTTTAAAATTGATATCTCACAGCAAAAAGTGACTGAAGACTGCTCAGAAACTTCCCAGTGCAAGAGATCCATAAAATCCAGACAGCTGCAGGTGCCACCAAATCAGAGGAAACCGCTCATGCAGCACTTGCCTGGTAGCACCTATGTTCCCTCAAGAGAACGAACACCACTATGTCCCCAAAACCCCAGAAAAGGTGCATGACATGTGAAACCAGGCACTGCTGGCAATTGCCTGCTGGTGCCCGGAGTCAGGACCTGTCACAGACATCCCTCTTTCCCCTCCCACTGCATGACCATCACTGTGGGGGATGAGTGCTGGCCTCAGGCAGCCCAAACCCACTGCCTGCAGCCAGGGCTGGACTCCTGGGGGTCAAGTTTTGCAAAGAAGCAGCTGTTTCCCTTACTGTGCTTGAGCTTGGTCCAGCAGGTGCAGCTTGAGCTCCTCAATTTAAGTGTGTGGTGTTGCAGAATTTACTTCTCTTATTGGGGGTCAGACCATTCAGGTGGTTTGCAAAGGTCTAGAAATGCCCTTTTTTCCTTGTAATTTTTTGGCGAGGTTGTAAACTAAGGAAGTAGACTAGTTGATTATGATAAAATATTGTTTCAGTGAGGCTGGCTGCACAAATAGACTCAGCATAAGGGAGCCAGGATCTGGCCATCTGGTGTTATGGCTGGTGAAACGTGCTCATGCTGTTGGAGAGGTGTAAGCAGCTTGAACAAGTGTCATGTTTTGAAAGCAACATTTCAAAAGGCTTGTAAAGTGGAGGGAACAAATTTGGTTTTAATTTGACATTAATATAGAGATAACAAAGATCTGGAAAAAGAATAAGCTGCATACTCCAGGATAAAAGTTCTGACCTTTCACATCTGGAACCTCTTCCAAGAGGACACAGTCTGGTGTCACATGAAGTTAGGTAAGATAATTGGCAAAAATGCTTTGGAAGTTTTTCATCAAAATGCCTCATCCATATACAAGTAATATGCTGTGTTAGACAGTGTCACCTGACCTTGTTATATCTTATTCATTCCTAATTAGAAATGTGGCATCCAGATGTGAAAGGTCATTATACTAGTTTCTATGACACCTATCGTGGCATATTTCTGTCATCTAAATTTTTATTAGAAATGCACTGAACAAGCCCAGCTCTCTCTGCCATATGTTTATTGCCATGTTCAAGGACCCGTAGGTAAAAAGAATATTTTGTCTACCCAGATGGTTATTGCCACATTTGGTTTTAAATTTCCACAGCATCTCATAGTGCTAATTGGTTCACACTCTGATGCCAGTTTACAGAGATGTTATTTTTGGTAATAACACCATTGACAGCAATTCCTCTGCAAGAAACATCTCTTTAAGGAATGAAAGAAAGAAATTAGGGACTTTCCCATCCAAAAGCAAAGTTTGGGGTTTTTTTTAAATGCTGATTCATATGAAGTATATTTTAAGTGTACCCTCATTTAAGAGTATAAACTGTAGGCTTTGAGTTTTCCTTTTATTTTTTTCCTCTTGTAGCTTTTTGAAAAGTCATTTCATCCATGTTTATTGAAGTACTCAAAAGAAATAAAGCAATAAAATAAGCAAAAGGCTACTTTTAAAAAAGTGAATTTGTCTTTACACAAGAGCATTTATTTTTTAAAAAAAACCTTCATTTTGTATTTCAGCATACATGAAAGGTCTAGTAGTCATCAATTTTTTTTTGTTTTGCTTTCAGTTATGGAAGGTGACTTCTGATATCCTGTTTAGTCTGAAGAGCTTCATATTTGGCAACTAATACCATGAAAATCAATTGCACCACTTGCTAAAAAAGGCACCATTCCACCTGCACCCAGGGTAACACAATCTGGCTCAGAACTGATACTGTCAGAATTGATTGATTTTGCTTTTGTCTCAAACCCACTTGACTACCAAAAAAAAAAAAAAAAAAAAAAAGAAAGAGTAAGGATCTTTTCGAAGTTGAGCATCAATACACATCAGCAAGTCAGCAAATTACTTATCCAATGTTAATATAAGGGTGCTTTATTACCTACATACTAGAATTATGTCCTCCCTTTTCCTTAAAAACAAAGGTAGACTCTGTTATCTGTAGGATTACAATATATCCATCTATTTTTTCCAAAGTAAGAAACTGTGATTTGTGACTAAATTTTCAGGTAATTTTCTAATATGTCTGCTTCATTTTCTTAAGGTTTCAGTATGCAATAAAATTGTGGTGCATATCAATCCTTATTACAGCACAGCAGAGAATTTTGGTTCAGACATCCAGGCTCTTGCTGTGATAAAGTTTATATGTTACGTGAATCATATGTGTATGTGGCAACAGAAGCCTCAATGGGACTGAAGCACATTTCATTCAGACAAAATGTTCACCATGTCTACCCCAGTAGTTTAGCAAGTCCAATGCTGAGTAGTATAAATGATAGCATTACCCTGTTTGCAGCTCAGTCAAATCTGAACAGATTTTCCCAAAGATAGCCGGAGAGATTTTTCTAATCTCTTCCAAATTTCAGATACTATATGCAAACACTAAAAGTGTAAAAAAGACTGCTTTTGAGGATCTTTAAATCCAGAAATATGTTTACAATGCCAAGGGTAGGGTAACCTCGACAGGAAGTCACTTGACTGAATCAGTGATAGGGATGTCAGCAACAGACATTTGTGATATTAATAGTCAAAGAATGCATCAAAGAAAAAGTTCTTCTAGTTTGTTTTTTTTCCAAACCAATGTACAGCATAATAAGTTGAGACCACTTTTATGTGTCTCTAACTAAATGAATGCATATACATGAAAACCAAGGGGAAAAGGTGATATAAATCTTAGGGTTATGATTTTAAAATAAAACCAGGTGTGATGGCAAGGCATAAATTGTCCAGCAGTGGAAATGCCACACAACCTTAGCTTGATGACTGTTATATGTAAAATCAACAATTTTTTACCCATATGAATTGAAATTTTAAAATATAAAAACTTAAGCCATACATTTTATTGTTAGCCACAGGAACTGCTCGGCTGTAGGTGAGACCTTGTAGTTTTTCATTATTTGCTGTTTCTAGGACCCCTTTTCAAGAAAAACTGAACATTAAACATAAATGTTACTTACCACAGATAAAGCTTGGTCCAAATGTATGTTTTAACTGAACAGAAGTTTTATTAGCTCTTCAAATAATGAAAATGTTCATGAACATTATGCTATGTAGGTAGTCTGTGAGAAATCACATTTTACTAGAAATGTGAAAGGTAGTTATTTCTCTGAGCACACTATTTGCATTAGTCTAATTTCCAAGTTTGAGGATTTTTCACATTTCTTGGTGTTTATTTTAAGCTGCTCATGTATTTTTAACAAAACCTGTTTAAGAAATCTCTCAGATGTCTGAAGAACTCCTGTACAAATTTTGAGTTATTGACTACAGCAGCTTCAGGGTTTTTTCAAGTTTATTTTCAAACATCCAGTGGGTTATCTAAGGACATCAAAATGTTGATCCTTCTTACTGAAGTTTTCTTTTGCATTTCCCATTTCCATGGGTTTTGGGGAGAAAAAAAATAAAAGGAAATGTGACTTGAATTTTTATATTACATAGTGGTGCCATAAGTATCACAATTTGTGGAGACTGACTACTTCTGAGTTACTGATGGGTTATAATCACAGGTCAGTTTTTTTGTGGGTAGGATGTGGGTCAGAAGTTTGTTATTTAAACTTAATATTAAAAATGGAAGGGGGAGAGGAATTATTGTCTCATTCATTGGCTTGGAGATTGTGAAACAAATTATGAGGGGGAAAAAGGCATTTTTTTTTGCTGTTAGTAAGTGAATCATCTATACAGCAGGAATTTCCTGTGGTGTGGATCAGTTTAGTCTAAGATCAGAGGCACAAGACAGAACGAAGTCAGTGTTTTTCCAAGATGTATGGCAGCCTGGATTCACTTAAAAAAGAAAATGATTGTTCTCCTTCTCTTCTAACTCCATTCATCTTCACTTAAAAGAATGTTGTTTTAGTATTGGAGCTGGAACACAGTCAAAATACTGGATTCAGAGGCAAACAGGCGTGCTAGATCTCCGTGTCAGCAAATATGTGACTTGAGCCAGAAGAAAATAGTTCTTTTAAAACAAGTTTAGCAGCCTCTAAATTATCATGTTTTGTATCAAATATACATGTGTACACGTCCTCACAGTCTTGAAAGCTGAGACATAAGCAATAACTCTCTGGCTTTCCCATCATCCACCTCCTCAGTAGCATTATGACAACAATCAGGGTGAGACTGGTTATGTCAAACGGCACAAGATTCACCATCAGCTAACTTTGCAAAGTTTGTTATGCTGTATATGGAGACCTTAACATTTCCATAAATTGGCACTATAAATTGCACTCCTTCCTTTTTCAGGCTTCTTGCTATTAGAAAATAATTATTTTGCTTGGGTTTTCCCCAAAGAGTGAGCAGTTCTCTTGCCCTAGAAAAATGGGAAGCCATAGAGCATGTGCAAGGTTTTCTGCCTCAGTCTAGATGAATTAATCTTTTGTTTCCATATATTCTGCTTAGAGATTCTTCAAGTAACTCTTGTAAAGCTCTGTTCAGAAATTGTACACAATCCTATTTTTATTATTTTTTTTCCAGAAGTAAGTTCTACAGTGATTGAAATGATAAAACAGAAGGTGATTAAAATCCTTTCAGTTTTCCATAGATGGGACTAGTACTACAAAATATTTGGTAAGGGTGGACAAGAAGGCATTTAATGTTTAGAGACATATCAGTGTCTCTGGGCTTTTTATTATTTATCATTATTAAATTGTATTATACATGGTCATATTTTAACTCCAACTCTAAAATAAGACATCTTAATAATTCCTTGCTGCATAATTCCTAGTCATCTTACCTAAAAGTGCTGGTTTAATGTTTCTTAATCCTTTCCCATCAAATATCTAGCAATCTGAAATAAAAAACCAAAACAAACAAACAAAACAAACCAACCAAACAAACAACAAAAAAACCCCCATTGAACTATGTTATAGGAAACAATATGGTCAACAGCTCTTCAGCTGCTCTCTTTGAAAACATTAGCATATTACATAATGCACCTTTTTTCACCCAAGATTTAGCCAAGTTCCTACTCATCTACCTGAGGTGGCACTGATACCTGGTGTAACTGCAGGTGTAGGACATTAGAGTCTGGCAAACAGATGAGGGAATTGAATACAGAATTGTTACAGGAGTGGAAGAAAAATGTTGTAAAATCTTGGCTAACGTTTTCTCTCATTTTCTTTTCTGGTTGTAAGCTGTGCAGTAGTTATAGCAGCTACAGTTTTTTGTCCAGGTTTAAATGTTGAAAGATATTGCACTTACATATACCGAGTTTAATATTGCTTAACATTTTTACAGTCTGATTGTGTTTTGGAAGGGCAACCCTGATTAGGAAAGAAGGTGAGGAAGGGTTTCTCTCCTATCATTGCACAAGTGACATTTCATCTCTCTTTGTAAATGAAGTTACAGGGTATTTCAGATAATTTTAAATGTAGATCAATGGTATTCACTGGCATTTCTGTTTCATCAGATCTTGATTATCATTACTGATTGGAAGTCAGGTAAAGAAATTGTATTTTGATGGCAGACACACTGGTTCATGTTTGAGTGAAAGATGTGACTTATATGAAATTTTTCTACCGATTCACAAAAATTTACCAGTGTAGGTTCATTTTTCTCTGTTCCCAAGTATAATCACTTTATTACCATGTTGGAAATTGGAAATGCTTGAGGAAGCAAGCAACAGAAGCCATTTTTAACTAAAAGTTTTTAAACTGCCTGTTGGGCCAAAAGTTGCTGTTGTCCATCTGCACAGAATAGAAACTCTGTGTCACTGTGGCCAATGTTAGAAGGGTGAAATACATACATAAAGAAATACCATATAGTTAGTGTTCAGCAGTTTTCCCATGGTGTATCCTCCTTTTTACATTTGAAACTATGCTTCAGTATCCATTATTTAATGAAATTGCCTGCTATCAACAGAATTTGAAATTTTGAGCTTTTGAGCTAATACACAGCAAACTTGAAGATTTACAGTATTTATCTAGCACTTCATAATTTCTTGGAGTTTCGCTTCAAGTATTTGACAAGTACTTCTGTACAATGGTAGATGCCATGGAATTGGGGCCAAGACTTTAAGGAACAAAAATCCTTGACACGCTTTATAGGTTATTATTCCAAGTTATATTCTCATCCCATCAGTTTTGATTTAGGACTTCATTTAATATTAAACTGAATGAATTTGCTTTTAAGTTTCTAACCAGTTAAGTAATAGTGGACCTCATTTTTCTTTCTGTGTTTAAATTAGCTGATATACATTTGTCGATGCAAATAAATGTCTTTGCAAATGAATGTTTTCTGAAATCCTATGAGCAAGGATTAAAACCAGCATTAGGATCCCAAAGAGACTGTGGCAATCTTAATTAGTTTTATGGACTGAATCCAATTATTCTTTATTGGAAACCATGCTGTGTAATTCCAGTGCTTGCTCTTGGTAAAAAATTTACTTCAACTATTACAAAAAAAAGTAAATACTTGTAAGAGGTTATCAAAATACTCTTTGTACAACTGAAGAACTGTTTGCGTGTATGTGATGCCTGTCATTTTGACAGAATGCCAGGGACCTCCAGGTCTGAAAACTATAAACTGCCACAGTTTGAGAGGAAGAGCCAGGGTTGTAACACTGAGGGCAGTCGAGCCTTGTATCTCACACAGACCAACCTGCCGCGGCAGTGCGCACTCGTCAGTGGGTCACATTTTTGGCTGCTCAAGAAGCGCTTTCTCAGAACTTAAGACCTACTGCTCACATAATCCCAGACAATTGCCCAGTCAAGAGAATGCATGATGGCCAGCACTAGGGGCTGAGACACAGATCTCCAAAGTTAGTGGCGTTGGTCACTCAGTGCTCTTGAGTGTAAAACATGCTGAGGGTGGGAAGGAGTGAGGGTTAGTATGAGCTCCTGCCATCTTTTGAATAGCATCAACTCCTGTCATCTGTTTTGTAGTAAAACCAGTGGTTTCTACTGAAGTTTTCAATTCTAATGAAGAAGGTATGATTGCATGCAATTTAACAGACACCTGATCAGCTTTGTTGTCCCTCAGTAGTGAGAATTCAATCTTTCGCTATTCAAATACTAATTAAAAAAAGTTTTCCACTGATTCTACTGATAATAAATTCACTATATCCCTTTTCTTTACAGGGCTGAATGTCTTAACATTTAATTACTGTTAGCACGACCTTTATAGGAAGAATAGAAAAATTGATGTACTGTAATAGCATTAGCATATTAAATGTAACCATCAGGTGGCCCTCTTAGGATTACTACTTGTGATTGAAGCCTATTCAGCTTTTTCTTCATTGTCATTTAAACTTCATTAAGTATAGAAATTCTTTTTTTTTTACTCCTTTCCATGGCAGCCTTGCAGTCAAAGTTGTGTAAGCTGACAATTCATTTGGTTTCTTTAATAGAAATTTGTTCTGATTGCATTCTGAATTGGAATGGTCTGAAGGGTGTGTTGGATTTGGGTGGTCTGAAGGGTGTGTTGGTTTTGGGTGGATTTGGAATGGTCTGAAAGGTGTGTTTGTTTCGAAGACAAAATAAGCACAGAAATGGTTGTTCTATGTAGAAACAAACAAATTAGAAACTATTAGATTATTTTCTTTCAAGGTGTTCACAGAATTTGTTTATAGAATTTTGCCCTTAAGTGTACTGAGTTTAATATTGCTTAACATTTTTATAATCTGATCCTGTTTTGGAAGGGCCACCCTGATTAGGAAAAGGAAGCAAATTTTTGAAAGTCATTCTTAAGGTGACCATTCTTAAGCATGACCAAAGTTGAGGTCCTACAGAATCAAAGTTCCTGTTACTAAGTAAACGTATTTCAACCTTCCAGAAACACTGTAGTAGTGAATTTCACTGCTTCTGTGGTTAAAATAGAAAAAATAGGATAATAAATTGTTTTCTTAAAAACAGCATGTAATATTCTCCATGCTGCACTACTGTCAAGAAGCTTTTGACCCTTGGAAGAAGAGAACAAAACATCAATAACACCGACCTTTATAACAAGCGGTTACTTTTCAGTTCTTCTGCCACTAATTAGTATCAACATCTAAACATTACTTTGCATTGTTTTAATTGGCAGTTCTACCATGATTAGCACAAAAAGCAGGTGATATTGTCATGCATAGCTGCTTTGCTGTTATTTCTGCCAGTCTCATTTGCTTTTCCAAACAACAACATGCAGGTTTCCTTGCCCTGTGATGCAAGCCCAGCAGCTCACATCTCAGGTGGCCAGTTTAGAGCAATGAAAAATATGCACCTTTTTTTACGTCTGATTTGATTTTCAAAGCTTATGATCCTTAAGGAAGCAGTGAATGCTTTGCTTTCAGCAGCTTTGGAGCACAAGGTCCTGTTTGTACCAGGGAAACATTCATATGGGGCAGTGACAATCTACCAGCCTGCAAAAACTTTGCGTGCACAGACAAAAGGTCTTGGTTTCAGTGTCACAAAAAGGAAGCCCAAGATGAGGCAACAAATGTTAATATTTGATAAAAATCAAGCTTCCTTTTTTCCCTTCAGTTCTAAGTATTTGTTATTTAGTTTGGTTCAGTAAGGTTTCTATTTGGAGGTTTTTTTGCAAAAAAGCCTTTTCTTTCTGCAATTCAATCTGACTTTGCCATTTGTAGGGAAGAAACATTTTTTAATCCAAATATATATTTTTTATTTTGCAGAGGGCAACAGCTGATTATTTTTTCCTGTGTTTCTTATCTAAACTTTGTCAGATGTGTCAGTTTGAGTAAAAAGGACAAAGACTTTGATGGATAAAACAAGTTATCTTAATTACATAGCTAGTGTTCTATTCCAAGAAAATATGGTTAAATAAGAAGGAAACAAAGATTGCCATGAAAACACTGATTTCTTTCATGTGGAAAAGGTGGTGATTATTATCTAGTTATTTTACACGATATGCCATCAAGACATCTCAGACTTATTTTCCCCTATAGCTTAGCTGGGCATTTATGAACATCAGACAGACCTTTCCAATAATCCAGAGTTGTCCCCACAGCTTTGGCATTGACACCATGGTGGATGTGGCACTGCACATTTTCATCATTGTCACTAAACATGGTGAAAGTGAAATTATTTACCTGAAACTAGCAATTTGGATTCTTTTTGCCTAAGCTAAGGGCATTAATCATAACAGTGATATGATCCACTGGCCCATAGTC
>WEKY01017044.1:0-18856 GCA_013390045.1 Picathartes gymnocephalus | reverse complement strand
CAACAAAGCCCCCCAAAAAAACCCCAGAAGAAACAAACCACTGAACAAAAAACCCCAAAAAAACCAAAAAAAAACCCCAACCCCACAACACAACAACAACAACAACAACAACAAAACCCCAAAACAAAACAAAACAAAAAAGCCAAAAAAACCAAACAGACTGCAAGGCAGTTCAGGATAAAACTAAATTAAAATTCAGTGACTTTGGGCTGAAGTTTTGCTTACACAGCAAAAGGGAGTAACAAATCTGGTGCATGACAATTTCATTGGGAGAGGGAGAAATACAGTTGTAAGGGCCGAGTGCTGTGCCCTCCAAGCGAGATTCCTTGCTCGCTGATCCCATTTACAGAGGCTTGATGGGCCAGATGCATCAGGATCCATCAGTGTATCCAGGTTAACTCACATCCTGATAGCTCTGCTGTCCTCCATGAGGAAGTGGTGACATGGCTGCAGAATCAGAGCCATTCTCCAAGCTACCTGCTTGTCCTTGCCAGCAGATCAGATTTGGGAAAATACGTGCTTCACCTTCCACATTCCTGTACCTGCAGTTTGATGACTTAGGTCCTCAGGTTTAAGAACTCACATATTGCTATTTGCCAAATTGTGGCTGAATTCCAGATTCAGATCTATAAAAATCACCATGTGATGTTCTATCAAAATTTCTAGCACCTACTTTAATTCTGCCCCAAGCCCCTGGTTTCTCTTGCTTCTACAGAACCTTCCCACCCAGGCTCTGGGCATGATGGATAACTTCCCTCTCCCTTATCTCATCCTACAACACTGAGGCATGAGGAGGGGCTTGGAGGGGAGGGAAGAAGATGCCTGTAGTGCCTGTAAAGTTGAAGATAAGGTTTAAGCTTTGTTACACCAATGAGGCTGCATTAAGCTCCCACGACCTTGAGGAAGAGCTGCAGCTTGGGTTCGTCTCCTAAAGACTTTAATAAAGTAAAAAATTGTTTCAATACAAAATGTGATATTGGGACATTGTTCGTGCATATATTGAGCTTATGTCAAATATTCTGTGTCCTCAAATCCGACTGATTAATAATTAGAACGAGAAATTCTGTCTTTAATGTGTTTAGGAAAACTGATGGATTTAATTTTTTTTATCAGACAAAAGTAAGAAAAATGTAATCTTTCCTAAAGTATCTAATATGACAATGCAGAATAATTAGTTTCTATGAAAACAGGCATAATGGGACTGAATAATAAATCACTTTCTGTTTTGTATCTGTCTGTCTGATGGAGGAGAGATTTACTCTACAGTATAGTGCATGATGCTGTAGGAAATGCCAGGCAGCAGAAGAAATCTATAAGGGGATAAAGTATTTCCAGCTGTGCATTAGAAAGGATCATTTCATCTTGTGACAAAGCCTCAGGGATAGGTCCAAATAATTATCAGGTGAAAGGCAGCTCCTTGTAGGATACCAACTTGCCAAAATATGTTGGCCCCTAAAACTCTGATTCTGCATCTTCCATGGCCATTTATTTTAGTAGACCTGTGCACATCCAGAGAGTTTTCCTTTACCCTTTTCTTCCATCTCTTTTGGTGCCTTAGACACACTAATGCTGAAAGGGGCTGCTCCAGGTCCTTCTCACCAGGCAGTGCAATCTGTGTTTTGTAGCTGGACAAACCAATGCACAGGGAGATACATTGGCACCACCAAGGCCACGTGACAGTGAGATGCCTGAGCCTGGATCAGAATCAAGTTGTGATCTGCCAACAGACTTAACCCAAAGCTCTCTTAATTGAATTGCAAGGAATAACTCAAATCTCAGGAAGAAGTTGGATTCCCCAGCTGCTACAGCTCTAATTTACTTCTTCTAAATCATAGTTTTTCTTAATTTTCTTCAGCTTTCTTCTAGGAAAGGAACCAGAATGAAAGCAAGTAGGTTGATATCTTGACTCTTATCCAGGTACATTCATGAAGTGTCCAAAACAGGCTTGTTGCTGGGCATTATCATTGTGCTGCTTTCATTGTCTGCTGCTAGAACATCATCTCTGTGCTGATTCCGTTTGGACTTTACTCCAAAGGCATGATTTAGTCTGACTGATTTTCACTTTACAGGTGAGTTCATTCTGATTTACACTGCCAAACCACAACAGAATCTATTCCTGTGGGTTTAGTCAATACTTCCACAAAGATTTTACTTTGATCCTGGCTTCAGCTTCCCTTCTTGGGAAGCTTGAGACCAAAAATATGTTCGAAAAAGCAGAATTTCCACAGTGCTTATGACCTGAAATACAGTCACATGGAGGAGGCTCTGCTGTTAGATTCAAATGCTTAACTTCCCTTAGCCAATTTGACTCAATTTATATGGAAAGTTCAAAGGTCGAGGTAATTCTTGCTGACTTCTCCGGAACACAATTCGTTATACATTTATCTTTTGTTTGGTAATGGTAAATGGTCTCCAATTCTTTCTCCTGATAGTAGGACATCTGAGAGTGCTTTCTTTTTATGAGCTGTCAATGCCCTATACACAGTTGGTAGTGATCCTCAGGAGTAACTCCAGTTAAACCTCTGCTTTTACACCACGGTATTTCCACAGGCTTTGGTTTTTTTTTTAAGCAAATCTGTGAAAAAGGACTTTACCTAGAGCTGATAGGCAATGTGCTCTGTAGTGGAGCATGACATCTGTTTAGCAGCATATAGGAGCAATACACAACAGTTCAGGCCTAGAAAGAAGAAATGAGCCACCTAACCAAAATGAAAGGGCAAACCTATGTAGACAAAAGAAATATTCACAGCATATTCAGGCATTCAATGCTCCAAGAATGAATAGAGGTACATTATTTCTTAGCTATGAGACACCACTCCAATAATAGATCACCCTCTACAGATCTGCTTCAGCTTCTATTCCATACAGATTCATGGAGGCCTAATCCTGCATTATCATACCCAATTCCACTATCAAGTACTTTTTTCCCTACGCTCTTGCTATGCCACAACCCACACCTTTCTCATTTGCAAGGTCATCTGAGATTGACAGTTTAAAGGGGTACAATCACTAAAACCAGCACTAGTTAAAACATCAAGTTTCCTGAGTAAATTACAAGCACAGCAATCTTTTCATGACATCTCTGTGAAAAAACTTATATATTGCTTATAAATGCCAGAAAAACCAAGGACAATAGGGACTGTGCAATGATCACATCCTGAAAAAAATGCCATCTCCAGGTCAGTATCCACTACTCCCCTCTACTGGATAAAGCCCAGAGAGATAAAGTGTGTGTTGCAGGTGCAGCACAGTCTGACTTGGTGCTTTTGCAGCATCAGGCCAGCACTACATCTTGTTGTACTTCTGCCTTTTCTGTACACAGGATCCTCAGAGCCTTGAGGCACCCAAGCTGGTAGAAATTCACTTGTAACTTGTTTCATGTGACAGATGTCCAGTGTGAAATACAGTAGCTGGGAGAGACTTTTCAGAATGGCTCCTTTGCTTTCTCACACCCAGTGGGGTCACTCCTGGCCCAGACTCGGACTTGTTTACTCTTTCAGCTGTTCCCTACTGTAGGTAGCTGTTCCCAAGCTGCCACAATCAGTGTCACAGCAAAATTACCACATAACATAGGTGACAAGTCACACCTACACTGCACAAAAGGCAAGATTATGCAGTGATGTGCCAAATGGATCATATTCATGTATCACCCAACACGTGCAGTTCATGAAAACTGACATCTCTTTGTCAGCTGAAGGAAATGATAAATTACAGAGCATGCAGGTCTGATAGGCTGTGACAGTGGGCAGCCCATTCCCCAGGCACAAAATCAATGCCTGCCTTCCCCCACCAAGTCTATATACTTGCATATATAGATAGAACCACTAACTTTAGGTTGTGCAGGTTATAAACACCTCAAAGAACATACCCAGCCATCCATATCTGCCTGTTGTCCTTCCTTCCATCTGTAGATAACTATCTGCTCTGCTGTCTCTTGAGCAATTCTCCCAGTGAAGCAGAACTGCTAGAAGAGGTAGCCAAGCAGGCTGAGGGGTCAGTCGCTGCTGAAGGTACAAGCCTGGAACTTCAGAGTGCCAGCTCCAACTCTCTCCTCTGCCACTGCCCGTGTGTACTTTGGTACAAGTCATCCAGTGTCTCTGAGTTTCAGTTCTCCCTCTGTTAAATGAAACAGCAAAATTGTCCTGCCAGATGAAGTACTACGAGAATAAGTATGACAAACAATGCAAGCATTCAGATACACTAACCTACATAGATGTGTTCTAGCCTAAGCACCTTAGACAGACTAATAAAGGCTTTATGAAGCACATGTTAAAATCAATAAACTGATGTCTTTGGATTTCAGCAGGCAGTGGTTAACCCTCTGTGAGAGAACAGGTGGTGTCTTCATTGCCTGTATAGCCAAGAAATGTTTGCTCTTAGATTTGTCCCTTGCACTTTGCTCTTCCCAACACACATCTTAAAATGTAGGAAAGATCTTAGTCACTGACAGCTTTGGGCCTAGAATTAGGTAGCTATATCAAGAAGCTAAAATAAGGTGCAAGCAGCAAGTAGAGGAAATTCAATACCAAGCTGGGACAATGGAGATTTTACTTCAGGTCTCAGCTCATTCACAGATTCCCTGCATAATCTTTGACGAGACATTTAGTTTCAGTGTGCACCAGCTACTCATCTGCAAACCGAGGATGAATAATCATTCCCTTGCCCTTGCTTTCTATTTAAAGTGTAAGCTCTTGGGGCTGAGGTTTCTACTTATTGTTGACAACTCTATATCAGCCATGAAATGTTTCTCTAAATTGCAGAAAAACCGTTACAGATACAGAATATCTCTAGTGTTTGTAAACAGTCTAGCCTGGGTCTGGAATAGCCGTGCACACTGAGCACAGCCAATAAGCTCCACTGGACCCTGTCACAGGCACAGCAACTGAAGCAAAGAAGAAAGAAAGATCACTTCAGTAGTAGATTGTCCCTGCATATTTGCATAGAGCTGTGCCCTGCTAAATGGGATCCTCTGGATACAGATACACTTTAGAGGTCAGTGAGTGCAGCAGTGCTGGAGCAACTCTGTGAAAGTCAGGTCATATCCAGAAGCAATGGTGTTATCTAGTAATTTCTAATGTCTGGAGCATTCTAGCCCTCTCTTGCTCCTGATGCAGGAGATGTGATTACATATATGTAGAGTGTGAGCCCTGAGGCCCAACCAGGATGTTCAGGAAATATCAAAGTAACAGTGGCTATAGGGAAACTCTCCTACACAGGGTTAATCTCAGTCTGATGAGAGTACTGAGACACACATCACCCAAATATTCTATTCTCACCTTTTTTCTGTTTCCCAGAGACTCTGACAGATCCCTCTCCTCTGACAGGAAGCAGTAGCAAAGTTCAAGGAGGATATATTTGCTAAAGATCATATAGAACCAAGGAGCCATATCTGCACAATGGATTCTAGATCAGGCCCATCTATTTCCCAAAGATAGGCTGCATGAAGAGAAAGTAGGTGAAGGCTGAAACACATCCGGTGTGAACACAGGGCTGATCATGAACATCATGCCATTCCTATTACTCTAGCACAAGAAATACCAGGACAAAGAAATGGCTTCTGTGGGTGGGTTTAATTTTTTAGCAAGTTACTATGTGGTTATTGTTCCAAATTTTGGGAGTTTGTCTTTGCAATGTCTGTTGCAAACATTGTAATTTTCCAGCAGCCAGGTACATTGAAGACAAAAGTACTAATAACGTGACATCATTATTTTTGTTCCATAGCAACATCCCCCCCACCCTTTACACAACAGGTTATAACTCTAAAACTCTGCATTTTACAGCACTATAAAACTCCTCCAGCTGTTATAAATATATCGTTTTAAGCACTTGCATTTGAAAAAATGAAACAGAAAAATACCACTGAAAAGTTCAATGCTTTTTCTTCTCTGCATTCAATTGTATTAACTTTTTCCCTGCTGGTCTCCCAGACCCACCGCTGGGCTGGCAGATTTCCACGGAAACCAGGGGAGCGCTCAAGATTCACGCAGGCCGTTTGCTGGTACAAAGCAGCTATTTTGCTATGAGAGATGTCCAGTGGGGGTAAACCTTTACTAAAAGGATGTATCTAGCTTATTTGTCAACATGATGGGTACGTGTCATATAATTAGATCCAGAGCCATTGGCAATTTGGATTTGGAATCCATCATGGTACTGTAAGATGGGACAATAAAGTCACTGGTAGAGTTGCTTCCTATCTGCAGAGCAAGGGACAGGTGTGGCTATTGGCTAAAATTACACTTCACCAATAGTGAAGAGATAGTGAACAATATTGGCTTGTTGCTGTTTCTGCTTCAATTGAAACACTCCAGAGCAGGGTCTGGCTCACTCTGTACAGTGATGGGTGTTCTCAGACCCATGATTCTACTAAAAGTGTAAAACTGTTGCTAGAACAGAAGTAAAACCAGTATTAACTAATTGTAAGTGAGTTCTACCTCAGGCATGCTCTGAGATGGGAGCCTTACTTTACTGGACTATGGATTTTACCATCACAAAAGAGGCTTCAGATCTTTTCCTTTCTATACATGCTACTATTATTTATATTTTCTTTACCAGTACTTGAAGCCATCATGACAGTGTATTGGGTAACGACAGGATAATTGTTTGTTTTATTGATCATTATAAACCATTCTGCATCTCTACATGATTTATAGTATTTTAAATACTCTCTCCTTTCCTCTCCATTCCCCTGCCATCGGGGCAGCTAAGTAGATCATAAGCCCACTGGCTACAAGCAATCCAATTAACAATGACAAAAGAAAGAAAAAACTTTGGAAACGAGTCCTTACACCATTTCTTTGATGGTTCCCTATTGATCCTTTCACATTGAAAAATGTGAAGCAGTTAGAATTGTGAGGAAATGAACGTGCAGGAACGGTGAGGAAGGAAGGAAGGAAGGTGCAGAAGGAAGGTGCGGAAGGTGCGGAAGGTGTGGATGGAAGGAAGGAAGGAAGGAAGGAAGGAAGGAAGGAAGGAAGGAAGGAAGGAAGGAAGTGCAGCTAAGGGGCTTTTTCATTCGAGTTCAGACTTTGCTATGAAGCTTTTGTGCTCACATACCTAGATGTCAGTGTTCCATTGCTGGGTCAGGACTACAGGCAGCTCAGGTTGTTGGTGCTCAGCCCACAGTCCAATAGCACTGGGCAATGTCCTCTGGGAGATTCATCAGAGCAGCTGATGGAGGCTCATTGTCACATCAGCCCACTGAGACACTGCCACCATGTCCCAGGAAAGAGAAAAGCTGAGGCCAAAAATTACAAGTGCAGTTTTATCCAGCTGTTCATTTCCTGCCATGTGCACTGGGATATTTTTATTTGTGCATGCAGTACAAATGTATATTTGAGACACTTTAGCTACAGTTTACCCAATGGCCACTTACTCAACCACCAAATAACTCTTCCAACTTCCTACTTACAGAGTGTCTGCCCACTCCTCCAAAAAAAGCATCAGGCATCATTATAAAGACAGTACAGTACCAAGAATTTCCATGCATTTGTACCTGAAATTACAGCAATTTTCTCTATAGAACCAGGGTTTTCAGCTGCAAGATGTAAGTAAATGTCAGCATGTCATAAGCACCCTGCTATTCACACACTGCTAAACAGTATGAGGTGTCCCAGCAGATGAGAAGGGAATCACAGTAGAAAACAGGCATATAATCACTGGAATAAGTGGTGCTTCCCTGACTTCTACCTGGAAATACCTGAAGAGACAGGAATTAGCTCATTTACATACTTGAAAAGTCACAAGAGTGTTTTGGGGCTGTTGAGGAAACCACCAAAAAATTAAAAAGGTACTGGAAGAGGTCCCTTACCACTTTAATCTTTATCTCTGAATTTATAAGGAGACACTCACTGGAATTTTTATCTGTCCTTTCAGCAAATTGATTAGGAGAGAACAGAGATAGGGAAGGGAGTTAAGTTGCCCCTAGGCCATCTTTGCATGTTACTGAACCAGTAGGCAGATATCCAGTAATGCAGAAGGGTCAGGCAGGGGAGAAGTCCTTAGAAGATCCCTTTATCCACCTGATGTTGCAATGTGAATGATGGAGTTGGAGCACTCCTGCGCCTGTTCCTCTCTGCAGGTATGACCTCACTGCAATCAGGAATGTGATTGCAGCATATACTGGCATCCTTTAGCTACTTCAGATTTAGAGAGCAATGCTTTATCCTGTGCAACATCTCTTTATTTATTAAAGACAGGAGTCCCTGTGAAAAGCCAGCATTGTGCCCCCATTTTCACTGACATCTTGTTGAACACCAAGACACCACTGTCAAAAGGCAGGGAAGAAATTCTGGATGAAGCCCATATATTCAAAACATACACTGAAATAATAAAAATAAAACCTTATCATTGTGCTCATTTGGCCCTCCAGGACTGGTCATCCTGGCCAGCGATATATATACATAGACACTGGCTCATTTTGAAAATAGCTCACAACTCCCAATTACCTGATATTCAGGATGAACATCTCTTCACATGGGTTTACCTGACAGCTCTGAGCAAAACCCCTATTCCTCTCTAGTAAATGTGATCAAACTCTGTCCTGATTTTCCATGTTCCTTTACATTCAAAATCAACTTTTCTCTTCCTCAAGGTTTACTTTTTTTCATGAGACACAGGCATGACACAATCAAGAAATCCAAACTGTAGGTGCCTGAAAGAAGATTTTCTCTAAAATACAGAACTACTTTATAGCAATCAATAAAACACTAGAGTAAACCCATGCCTTCAGTAGAAATTCGTCCAGCTAAAATTGAGCTTACCATCAGCTAAGGAGCCATCACTGGAGGGCTTAACAGTATACAACAGAGAAGAAACTGTTCTGTTATCTTTGCACCAATTGCTTTTGTCCCTGGTTGCCTTTGAAAACTGCAGTCTGGTAAGTATTCCCTGTCCACTGTCTGTTTCCATCTCCTTACCCAGGAAGAGAAAAGACAACATATGGTTTTGAAATCTTACAGAAGAGACGTATCTGCAAAATCTGCCTGTTGAGTAGTCGTAATTCTTCCCAGCAAAGTGAGCTGATGCCATCAAATGGGAATAAGCTTTGGACGGGAGGGTCCCAAGCACAGAAGACTTCTCGAATTCATTCTGTTGGGTTACGTAGAATACTGGAGTCATAAGGAAGCCTCCGGAAACAGCACAAATCAAATGCTGTTGGTTCGAACTCAGTGGAAGGGAAATTTCAATCCCTTGAAAGGTTTCATAATGCATCAGGGCACATCACAAGCGAAGGAAACAGTCTGGTAGAATTGCATTAATTTTCATGAACCCAGCAGCCCCGGAAAATCATGAAAACTGCAACATAATGAAAGCCTAGAAGGGAAAAATCTGCCCTCTTCTTCACTGCTGGAGAATCTGAATGCAGATTCCATCAAAGAGGAGAGCCTGAGAATCCACAGCAGGAATAAAAATTAACCCTTTGGGTCATGGGACTGCAGGGTTGAGGAGTCACTGTTCTCCCAGTTACTCGTCTGCCAAAAGAGATAAACTCCTGTATGAGGGCTGCCCATCTCTATGCAATTAGACCTTAGCACTCTGCATGACACAATGAACTGCTGCCAGCAGGAATTAGAGAAGACATTTTCTTCTGTCTTCACAGTATTTATCTTCTGCCCTCATTTCTCAGGGCCTGTCTCACTGATTTTAGTAGAAATGGGATGCATGTATTGGATTGATAATGTGGGAAATGGATGAATGATGCTCCCAACAAAACAAACAAAAATACAGTTTCTTGCTCTTATGTGAAGTGAAAAAAATCAACCACAAGTGCATATCCCTGCCAGATTGTGTAAATGAGCTTATCCTTTCAGATATTCCCATCTCCTGTATTTTACTCAAAAGTTGGGCCTCTGAACACAAAAAGCAGGAATTGTCTACGTATTACTACTATTGTTACTGAGGAGAAGAATAACTTAATTCTGAAAACTATCATGAGTACTTCATGCCTACTTCATGCTTCTGAATTGTGATTAAGTGGCACCACTGAATGTAGACACAGGTTACATTCTGTGGGGCCACAAAGGTGCCTTGATTTCATTTCTACCTTTGCTGGTTGTGAAGCAGACAGCAATTAGCTAACAGTAGTTGCTCTTCCAGGAGATGTGCTGACATCATCTCCAATGCCAGGGAACAAACAAAGCTCTTTGAGCAGGATAAAAAGCACAACATGCATTGAGGTTGTTGTTGTTAAACAAAAATAACCAAGCTAATTTCAGCTCCATTTAAAAGCATGGGAAATAATCATTGCTCAATGAATGGGAAAAGGACAAAATCAGTACAGAGAGAAATCATTTCCAGGGTCGTGAGAGACTTCTACAAACCATGAGTACTGAAACTATTTTTAATATTACTCAACAGTGCCATTTAAATATCTATTGCCCCCTAGTACAAGGTTTTGGGAAGATTTCAATTTTAAGAATTTCTAGATATGTATATTTTTTCCATTTTCGCACCTTCATCTCTTATACAGTAAACATTTGCAATTAAACAAAATCATAATTTATAAAGCCTTGTTTGTCCAAGTGATGTACTTACCTAAGTAATTTTAGCCCCCTTGGAAGCACACTGAGAATGGCTGATCAACGCTACACTGGGTGCTGTACAATTAGGAAGAAACACCACAATTAAAATTGGCATAGTAAAAATTTTGCAGATGTGTAAGTGAGACACAGATAAATTAACAGACTTGCTCCAGTTTGTCTAAAATGCCAATCAAGGAGAAAGGATTGATGCCACAGTTGCTGAGCCACTGTCCCATGCCTTAGCCACAAAACCATTGGTTTTGGAATTGAGATCTTAATCACACTGGAACAAGCCCAGAACTACTTTATTGTCTCAGTGCAGCATCCCTAGAGATATCAGTGTAACCCTAAAGGTCATTTTGCTCAGAATGATCAGCGTCCTGCTGACCACAGCCTACCTTATTCATTTTCCTCCTGGTCATGACATTTCCCATCTGCTGGCCTCCAGGACAGCTTTCCCAGGAGCAGAGTGCTGGGATTTCTCACTGGCCCTGCATTTCAAACAGGAATACTACTCACAAACACGTAGTGACTCTGAGATCCAGGTGCATGACAGGGTCTTTCTTGACCTCCCACCTGTCCCACAAATCCAGAGTTAGACCAAACCCTCTAGCAGTACCAAACAGAGCATTACTTTGGCCTTCTGGGCTACAGGAACACCCTCAGACAGGGCAGGGTTCACAGAGCAATTGGCTTGTCTGCAGGGGAACCTCAGCAGACACTCCGGTGGGATGACTGTCACATTTCCAAGGGAGGAGCAGCTGCCCCTCAGGAGGGGTGGGCTGTCATTTCTTTCCTCAGGTAGATTCCTGCATTTCCACTTTCAAAGGCCTTGAACAACACTTCCCAGCCGGGGCTCTACTCCCTTTCACACACCAAACCCACCTGAGGACATGGGGCTGCCCTTCCAAAGCCCACCTCGGCTGTCCTACCTGCCCTTCTCTGGCCTTTCTTCCTCCCAGCACTGCAAACCTCAGACAAGTCTGATCAGCTCCCCTTCTTTCACAGGTACCTACACACCCTCCACCTTCTCTTCAGATAGTTCCTGGGCAGCGGCTCTTTACAGGACTGAAACGTGCTCTCCTCAGAGCTCCTGCCCTGAGAAACTACTTCACTTGTGACACTGGGGGTCTTCCCCTTCAAGGGCCTTTCCCCTCATGCTCCCCTTCAGGGGGCTGTTCCCCTCATGGTGCTAGGACCCTCTCACTGTCTCTGAGGGGCTCTTCTCCCCTCGTGGTGCCAAGACCCTCTCACCATCTTTGAAGGCATTGCTCCCCTCACGGTGCCAAGACCTTCTTGCCATCCCTGAGGGCTCTGCTCCCCTCAGAGTGCCAGGACCCTTTTGCCATCTCTGAGGGCTCGACTCCCCTCAGAGTGCTGAGACCTTCTCGCTGTCTCTGAGGGCTCTGTTCCCCTCATGGTGCTGGGACCCTCTCACCACCTCTGAGGGCATTGCTCCCCTCATGATGCCAGGACCCTCTCCCACTCTCTGAGGGGCTCTGCTTCCCTCATGGTTCTGCTCTCTGCTCCTCTCAGGGGCATTCCCGCAGGACTGCTGGGGAGGGAAGAGCAGGCCTGGGAACAGATGAGGTGTGAGGCCTGAGCACCAAATGCTCAAGGAAAATGACAATGTGTTTGTATAATCTGATGCAAATGGATGTATATTTATGCAAATGTGTGTTAAGTAGATTCTACTGATGCTCTGGCTTCAAATATTGGTAAGTGTGTGCTCATACCTATAAAACACACTTTAAACTCCCGTGAAAGCTGCAGTGACCCCGTCAATGTGTCAATATACACACGGACAAGGCACTGTCTTTAGCTAAGACCAAAAAACTAAAGTACCTGCAATTGTTTAAAGCTTTAATGAGGCTGTTGGGTGTATTTGATCAAGTTTTCTGGATGAATTCCAGTGAGTATAATTATACCTCATCTACCTACCTCAGCTCTCCTGCCTGGTAAAATGTTTTTCTGTTTTCTTCTGGTGCAAGGTGTTAAGTATCTACTATTACCCCAGACACTAACACACGGATTAGTTGTTTTCCATGTCAGGAATGTGCCAGTACTCAAGCTGGGAATGTTTCAGGGAGCAAGTGCTTCCCATCCCTGTGATTCAAAGGGAAATGGAAGGGTCAATTAGATGCTGGCAACTTTAATTCATGTGATGAGTATCCTTCTTCTTCAACATTGCCTTGTCAAGTGCCCAAAGTTCTTTCTAATTCACAAGGGAGTTTATGTTCTAAGCCTAGAAATGTTTGTGAAATTTATTTGTAGTACAATATGTATATAATAACATATATGAATGTGTGGAAAGTGACTATGTAACGAGATAATCAATGGATGTTGTTAAGTTCCTGCATTAAGCTTGAGACAGAATTAAAGTTATAAGGAAAAGCTCTGAAATTATTGTTGTGTTAAATATATGACTTGAAACATACTGTGAAACTGATTCAGCCATCCTTTCAGAGTTGGCACGGGTACTGATATTCAGAAAGTATCAGGAACTTTATGTGGCAGAGGAGTACAAAGTGGTGTTGAAGGTGGCATCAGCATGGAACAGCCACTTGTAAACAGAAGAGAACTTCTGTGTTTTTTCATAAATTGAAGTTGAAATAAATTGTAAACAATATTGAGTTGAGGGATTTGATCTGATTCAGAGTTTCAGAGCAAATATTAAATAGCCTAGGATGTGGATGTATGCCATGTTTTATATTCATAAGAGTGTTTTTCTATGTGAATTAATTTAGTCACATAATGAGTGACTAAAATCTTCCTTTTCCCCAAAAGCACTTTTAAAAATTACTACTAAATTTCCAGATACTCCTATGTGCTCTCTAAAAGGAAATAAAAATGCAATTAGAGGGAATGCTAATTTTCTCAGGACTAGAACACACAGGAGGATGGATCATAGCTCTGTGTCTGCTCCCAGTCTGCTTGGTGGGTCTGGACAAATTGGCTCTCCATGCTTGTTTCCCTTTCCTTAAAATGGAGATAATGTCTCCAACCTTTGGAAGGCATTTTAAGACTTAATGGTGAAAAGTGTTGTAGATGTGTTAGATACTATTAAGGGTGTTCAGAATCTTAATTTGGAATTTAAAAAGATAAGAGTTCAGACATTAGAAATTAAGGCTGTACTGATAACTTCAGATCCTGTTTTTATTTTCCTGGGTTTTTTTTATTTTTATCCTGTTTCAAGCACTGTTTTTATTTTCCAGAATGGCTTATAGAGTAAACCATTCTGCGGTGTGTGAATTGCAGTTTTGTAAGGTAAATTACTCTTTGTTTCTGGGAATTTCTTTGCTGTTTTAAGGAGATACACTGGGTTATTTTCCTCAGGGAACAATTTAAATTACTTTTTTATTCATTACAGATTTCATCTGCATATTTTCATTGTGTAAGTCATTCTTCTTATTCAGAGATGTTTGCAATCAGCATCTTATTTAGTATGTCTTAAAACCACTTTTTTTTTCCAGCTTTTGAACTTTTATGCCCTAAGAACATGTTTAAAGGAGCCAGAATCTACCTATTCCATTGGAACAGTTCTCTACTGCGTAATGGAAACAGAGAAACTCAGAGAAGAGTTGCCACAGGTGAAAGAGTTCTGATTTTCCTGACTTCACTAGGTAAGTGGAAGTTTCTGGTTAGATCTATAGCACTTTCTTGGCAACTGAGTCAGGATTTGGTGTAAGTTATTTAACAAGCAGTCATAGGAATTGACTTCTTACAATTTTCACGCAGAATCACAAAATCATTTAGGTTAGGAAAGACCTCCAAGATCATTAAGTCCAACCTTTGACCAATCACCTCATGACAACTAGACCATGTCACTGAGTGCCATGTCCAGTTTTTTCTTGAACATCTCCAGGAATGGTGACTCCATCCCTGGGCAGTCCTTTCCAATGGCTGGAAATTTTATGTGTAGAAATTAATCCTGATGTCCAACCTGAACCTCCCCTGGCAAGAGCTTGAGACCATGGTCTCTGGTCTTCCTGTTTCTTGTTGCCAGGGGGAAGAGGCAGACTCCCACCTGGCTACAAGCTCCTTTCAGAAAGTTGCAGAGACTAATAAGGCCCCTCCCAAGCCTCCTTTACTCCAGACGAAACACCCCTGTCTCCCTCAGCTGTTCCTCATAGCACTTACTCTCTAAACTTTGCCCCAGTTCCTTTGCTCTTCTCTGGACAGGCTCCAGCACCTCGATGTCTTTCTCACAGTGAGGGGCCCAGAACTGGACACAGGGTTCAAGGTGTAGCCTCACCAGTGCCAAGTACAAAGGGTTTATCACTTCCCTGGCCCTGCTGGCAGCACTGTTGCTGATACACTCCTGGATGCCATTGGCCTTCTTGGCCACCTGGGCACACCTGGGCTCATGTTCAGCTGCCGTCAACCAGAACCCCCAGGTCCTTTCCCACTAGGCCACCTTCCAGTCATTCTGCCCCCAGTGGTAATGCTGCGGGGACTTCTTATCACCAAAGTGCATTTTGTCTGGAAATATTTAGTGTTTTTCTTACATTGGTATAATCTGGAGTGATTTTAACTTCAGCTTTTATGTTTTAAGAGAGTGCATTTCTCATCTTGATGACAGCAAAATGAGAAGCTTGCAGACGTTTTCAGCATGTGCCATTAGACCTTGGACGTCAGATAGGGCTATAAAGAAGCTGTGGTATGTGCACACATGTGTATAAAGTTTTTACAACAAATGGAGTTGGTCTCCTGGAATAGAAAAGTAAACTCTGCATTGGTGCTGAGTGGTGTAGTTGTAGTTCTCTGCCTTTGTGTGGAAAAGTCAGCAGCATCTGCAGCATTCCCTGGCATCCTCTTGGATACTGTGGACTCCTCAGACTCCTGCTCAGGGATTCTCTCTCGAAGGCTGACAGGCAACTTGAATGCTGCTAAGATTATTTTGCTGTTTCTTTGCTGGACTAATTTTTGCAGTGACAAAAATACTTTTGCAAAAGTCACATGCTTTTCCGAGATTTGTTGTGGATTACTGCAATGATATGCAACATATTAAAAGGATTTGCCTTGTGTTGTGATTGGCCTCCATGCTGGCCAAGACGGGGTTTGAGCTTGGTTCTCTAGAATTAACAACTGTGAGCTGCTATGGTGTGAGCTTCAGGCTCTAGCAAGCCCATATTCTTTGGCAGGACACAAAGGGGTTTGGTAACAAACGCTCACCCGAGGTTATGCCACGATGCTTTGTTTCCTCCTTCACCCTCAGGTTTGTTCCTTAGACATTCCCAGTATTTACTCATGGAATGGTGTTGCTCTGGGGTGTCACCTGTGACAGCTGCTGTTGCTGGAATAGGGGAATGGTTTATTTCACACGTTTTTGGTTTCTAGAGTGTTCACATGATGTGAATCTATCAATCAGTAGAAGAAGAGAACACCACTGCAATAGTGCTGCCCTGCAGTATTGCACTTGGAGCACCTCTGGGATTCCAGTCCCTTGGCCCATTCTGTTGCGTTACCTTGAGTAAATCATTACCTCTCCATCTCTAGCCTAACACACCAGAATACTTGGCATAGACCCCAAAGAAAAGCAATTATCTCCATAAATCTTCTCAGAGCTGTTTGCCTTCTGAAGGCATATCCCTTGTGGGGTAAAATTAGGAAGTGATCATCATGGATCAGAAATCCATTGGCCACGGCTCTGCAACTAACTTGTATCCAAAGGTGGATGCTGAGAACACAGCTTCATGGTACACAGGGGTGTGGGTTCTCTGCACTTTTCAGCTGCAAGAAGTGTATGCTGATTTCTCTGGGTCATATTCTTCCTTGTCCTAGCACAGTTCGCTCTTTAATTTCCCAGCCTCATTTTGTCTGTAAAATCCAATGTGTACCTATTTGTCTGTGGAATGCACTGGATAGACCTACATAGAGAAGCTAGTAACGTTCTCTATTTTACCTCCAGGGGCCTAGGAGAGTTAATGTCTGCACAATGCCTTAGCAAGTGTAAAAGTGCTTAACTTCATTATATATTGATTTATGCGCAAGAAAACTACACAAAATAATAAAACATGCAATGTACTTAAAATTGAATGTGGGCAGAGGAAAAATCCTAAATCTAACCTTAAACCATAGTGCAAGTCATGCAAATGAATAGAGTTAGGTGGGCTTCCCACCCAATCCAGCACAAATGGGAAAGGGTCCTATATTTGGAAATAGCACAGGGCCCAGAGGGGGCTATGTCTAGATGAGAACTCCCATGTGGAGACAGAGACACGAATTAAATTAGAACGAATATTAGAGCTCTGGGCCAGATTCATACCCTCACTGCAGCAAAGTAAACCAGAGTAACACCAGCAAATCATGGACGTAACGCCAGCGTGAGCGAGCTGAGAATCAATCCACAGGTAATACGGGCAGCATCAGTGCCTGCCTAGAGTTACACCCTGTGCTTTGTCCTAATTATGAGCAGTTTAATGGCATGCTAAAATACAAAACAGATTTATGAGCCATTGCCATCTCTCTCTGCATTGTTATACAGCTGACTCAACACTACTTTTACTCCTTGACTAGAAGGTCAGCTTAGGTTTTATTAAGCCAAGGCTGAGGCTTGGACTCAGAGGCTCACTACCCCCCTAAATGCTGCTGCTAGAATAAATGCTAAACTGAAGTTCCATCTGCTCTCTCCATGTCCTGTCCAGATGGATATTTAAGATCCCACAGCACACCTCGAATAGAGGATAACTCTATATATCCAGCCAGCATTCTTCCTCCATTAAATTAGACTCAGACCAATGTGTATTTGAAGTCAGCAGAATTACTTCAATTTTTTTTCTTGCAAAATCAGTATCTTTTCAGGCTGGAAATACTGAACCTAAAATGGGAGAAGAGTAATGTGTAAAATGAAAGAGGCAATGTTGATCACAGAGGAAAATAAGGCTAAGGACTGTGGTGAGATTACTGTGGGCTATTGCTTGAAGTGTTTTGATTAAGTGCAGTGTACCTGTAACACTGCATTGCCTTTTGGGGAAAGAAAACGAAATGATGCACAAAGCAGATGATGAGACACAAGATTTCCTGGATTCCCTCCTCAGTGTTGCCCCTAATAGACTGCAGGCAAGTTCTTTCATCTCTCTGTGTCTCAGTTTCATGACCTGTAAATAGCAATAGTAATAATTTGCTGTTTTTCAGCCTGGCTATGAAACTTGACCTGCCACAGTTAACAAAGTGTTTTGACATTCTTGTGGAAAGAGGAATGGGTTCAGCTGCATCTTCACTGTGTGTGCTGATTGCCACAAAGTAGAAGGATGTCTCAAGAGAAAGATCACATAATACTTCTCTTGCTTCTTACATAAATCCTCACCTCCACCCCAAGAAAGCAGTTCTGGCTTAGACTGTTATTTTTATGCTTGGCAAAAATCACAATCACTTTCTAGCAAAACTTTAGGATTCAACCTTTTTCATCAATGTGTGCAGCTTCTTCCTCAGTAGATACTTGATTTTCAGAGGAATGCTGCAGATTTGCTTTGCTCTCTGTTTTCATTGCAGCAGCTTTTCTCAGAGCAAAATTCTCACTCACCTGAAGCAGGAATTTGCTTGAAGAGTGAAGTCAAGACCCTGGCACTAACCTACCTGAGAGGAGTTTGCTCACACTCCTCTGAAAAGAGAGGCCATGCCACTGGTTACTGCATTAGCAGTAATTTGTGCCTTGGACTGGTAATTTCTTTAGTGAATTTCTCAGCTTCCACCAGAGAAGGTGCTGGTTGAATAGGATTGACAGAATAACTTTTGCCCCCTACATTATCCATATATTGTCATGGAGATACTTCAGAGGGGTGACAGTAAAACAACTTGGGGATAAGATTTTCTCAGTTCTTCCGCATGCTGGGATACAGGCATGAAGTCGGGGGGCAGGTAGAATAGTCTCTTTCTTTTCATGGGACATCAAGTGTGCACCATAGTGTTTGATACCTTCAACAAACTTATATACACATCTATCCCAATAACTTTTCCTCTGGGCTCAAGGTGAGTTCAAAATATGCTGTTATTTTAGGGACAATGTGGGAAAGGTAGATGTGGCCATGGCATCTACAGCCCTCTGGATCCAAGGCCTGAAATCTCAGGTGTCTGCTGGCCCCTGATCTGGTTGATACACTGTAGCAAGCCTGCTTCTCTTGGCATCAGCACCTCCCTGCTCAGTGCCAAAGCTGCAATTCTGTAAACAGATCTCATCCTGGCATATATTATATTGCCATACAGGCAACACTGTGCTAACTGATTAATAACAAGCAGCTTGATAGGATTTGGGGAGACACTGGAGTAATTAGTAAGATAAGGGCAGGTTTCTTTGTGCTGCACTTTCACGGATGACAAAAGATTTCCCCCTGAAG
>WEKY01017041.1:55407-77628 GCA_013390045.1 Picathartes gymnocephalus | reverse complement strand
AAAAAGAAAAAAAAAGAAAAACAGCACTTGACGTCTCATCAATTAAAGCACCTTGTGGATTCTGTTTCCTATACTCTGATACTAGATGAAAATTTAGTGTATAGAAAAGCCTTCTTCAGAAAGAAGGGACAGTTCTAAAGACTCTTTAATGGTGTTTTTTATTGGGTATATAATTGAGTGTCCTAATGGTTATCAATAACATGAATAGCTAAGTATATATACAGATAATGTATCATGATCTCAAATATCACAGTATCGTGCTGTTCTACATTTTAGTTCCCATGAATAGTCATTTTGGTTTTTTGATTGGGGCAAGTATCTCACAAAATTCCAAGACTTTGCTCCCTTATTCTTTTATATTTTTTTTATATAAGCAGGTTTTCAAGTTGTCCTAAACATAAAAAGACTTTCCTTATAGAAAAGGTTAATTTTTTGCTGCATTCTTGAAGAGAAAGAACGTCCCTCCATTGGAAGGGAAAGAAATGTCTTGAGATTCATCTGTGAAGTCTTAAGACACTTTATATACTTAATGGGGCCTAAAATGAATTCATATTATAAATTCTGACTGTCCATCACACTAGCAGTCTACTTTTTGATACCCATCTGAGTTGATGCATCTGTTGCCAGCAGTATTGCTGGCAGTGGTGTAATTAAGGACTTTTTTTGTACCTTGGATCATGAAATGAGTGGTTTTTCTCATGGACTGAGAATTTACCATGGCTTGAGATATTGGATTAGTGCACAAGGTTATTGGCTTACCCCTTACATCTGTATTTTTTTTTTTCATTGAATAAGTCTTACCCCCGTTATCATCTGTATCTTTTTCATTTTTTCATGTGTCACTGAAAATAATGGGGTTTAGTTTTTGGAGCCGTATACCTTGAAAAATCATTTCCCAGGGTAAGCTAGACTCTTTTTGTTTAGGTTTTAAATAGATGCAGCTTCTTAACATATTTCAGTAACAGAATTTACATTTCTTATCTGAGTCGCTTTTATAGTTTACTTACACACCAGATCATATGCATTCATTATGTCATAATGGGCCTTGTTATTAAAAGTAGTTGCTTCTGCAAAACCTCTAGAATAGTGGTTGCTGAGGTATGACCAGCGAAGGAGGACTTCCAGGTTCTTCATGACAGTGCATGTTATTGTGAACCCTTGGACACTACAGCTGCACCATATTAAAAATATTCTGAAATATATTCTACAACTAAGTCTGGGTTGGGGCTGGGTTGGGAAACTGTATAGAAGGGTTATTCTGACTTGAAAAATACACATCTTACTAACAATCTTGTGATCTAGCTGTCTGTCATTCTTTTGTTATTGTGGCAGTAGCAGGATTGCCTTTGTCTGTTTTTTTCCATTGTTTCATCGATTACACTAGTTCTGTACTTTGTAAGTACAGCTAGTGATAACTTAGCTTTGAGAACAAAAATGTGGCCAGTGTTACAGCTTTTAATCACTTGACTGAATTGATGATAGTGATGGATATTTTTATGCCATAATGACTAGGGCATAGAAGCAATACCAAAAATCAAGCCTTGAGAAAGTGGGCCAGACACCTTTCAAAAATTGGCAAAGCAGTTACCAGTTTGTGCTAGTTTTACCAGTAGACTAATGTATTGGTAGAACTTGTGAACCTAAGAGATAAGCTTCATGCGTGTTGCATTTGCCTAATATGTGAATACACTAATAAAAGTTTTAATTCTCACAATGGCTGTTGGGGGGTTTTTTTGTTGTTGTCGTTTTTTTTTAATTAATTGCTGTCTATATTTTTTCATTGAAGGTTAGGAATTACCCTGACCCACCTAGATAAATCATACAAGTGTCCTGCATGTGATGGGTAGAAAGGTAGAAATTAGATGTTGATACCACTTGCCATGCAGCTGTTGTGGATGTTCTGGGTCTGTGTGAGTTTGGTGGTACAGTCTCCTACTCCTGATGGAGTTTATTAAAGCAGTTGCTTTTCCCTGCCACAATCAAATTGCATTCTGCTATCTCAGGTGTTTACTTTCACCTGAGAGACAGATAAGAGCAACTTGTCTGGGTCAGACTCACATTTTTGAGCAGGTTGCAGCTTGAATCAGTTGGGTGGCCTAATTCTGTGGTCTCAATTGCTGTGGATTTCTGAACGTGCCTTTCACCTGTGGCAGTGTTAGTTGCTTTGCCTTGAACACTGTAGTACCCTTAACTCTGCCTCTTTTCGTGGTGGGCACTTCCAAGGAGGGTGCCAGGACCCTGCAGACACTGCCTGTGGTGCTGCCTGGGTGCAGGACCCTTCTGGTCACTGTTTTTGACTTCTGCTAGTACCACTGAAATGTTCTCGTGCCATTGCTTAGAGGCACAAGAACACTTATCTGTGTTTGCAATGTTTGCTTCTCTGTGTTTTATGAAATGCCTTTGGCAGTTCCTGACTAACTTTAACCTACCCCTATTTCTTAATCCAGTGCCTTTCTGACTTATCCCACTGTTCTTCAAAATCGTGCAGATGACCCCAGCATCTTAATGCAGAATACTTGTGGTACATAAAGAATGGAACTTCCTCTCTCTCCTCTTCTGCCAGTCAAAATACTGATGTCCAAAATACAAATAAAAAGTAAATTATTTTTTTCAATGAGACTCTTCTGCAAAATAAGACACCTGGCAAGCAGGGAGTACTGAAGTGGAGATGCTTTCAGTAAAGTATGGGTAGCCAGCTGCTTACCTGTATCACAGAGCTGGAAAAACTCTGTACAAACTCTGTGTTGCATTGATTTTAATTCCATGAGCCTGGGTTCTGATTTCCCTTGTCACGAGCCCTGCCTGAACTTGATTTCTATAGTATTGCCAAAGCCAAGTAATCAAACACCAGGTGGTCGATACAAACATCCAAGCCTAAAAATTATTTTTGAGTTGCCTTTTGGCAGTTTGGAGGCACAGGGTTGACTTTTCAGTACACTTCTTCCAAAGAAAAACTTGATTTCATTTATAGATTGTCTCAGGGCTGAGGCTTTGAGAACAATGTCAAATGCCTGGACTTCTGCAGCTTTTAACTGTGAGAATTGATAGTGGAGTGTAATCACCTCTGCATGTTTTCCCCTTCTTTTTGCACGTTGTTCCTTTGTAGGTGGCAAGATCCCTGCAATAGGCATTCTCTGCCCTTTGACTTCCAGATGGTGCTGTACAAATCTGGAGCACCATGAGAGCCATGGTGTTCTCTTGTTTTCGTTCAGGACATGGTGTTTAACCAGATCTTAACCTCCTTGAGACCAATTGCAGGCAAGGAGAGTAAATAATTTAACTTCAGACTCCATATAGAATTGGCAGGGAGAGGTAAAATCTGAATTTGGCTGTCTGGTAGCATAGGCTGTTGACTGAGGAGCCTGTTTTAAGTGCATAAAGTAAATACAAATATCTGCCTTAAGAGGTTCTCTGGTGCTATCAGTCTGCTAAGGCATTTAAGAATAATAGGTTTAAACTAATTAACACACAGCTAGAAATCACAACTACTATACTTCACTGAGCTCTTTATTTTCATGTGTCCAACTTTTCATTTTGAAGTGGGAGGGTGTGAAGTTTGGGGGTTTGATAATCATCTGCAGCTCTGAATAGCTGGCACAATGAACTGTGTTTGTTTTAGCCTTCAAACTTGTCACACTTCATTGTGGTTACAGTTTTTTGTTTTTTTTTCTTTTCAGCATTGCAAACTGAAATTTTACTGCAGCTGGGTTTTGAGTTAAAATACTGTGAAATACAGGATTTCACTATACTCTGCCCACACAGTGTTTTACTTGAGTATGAAGCACTGTTCTTTTTACCAACACAAGCTTGGCTAACCTAATTTTGTGGATGCTGAGGCTTTAGTGCTAGCTCTAAAGCATCACTGAGGTACTGTCTTTGTTAAAAAATTATAAAAAAGCAAATAACACGCCAGCTGCATTCTAGAAGGACCTGCTCAGGGACTTAATTGCAACTGGTCTGAAACTTTATTAAGAAGATTTTAACGAAATGTGTTTTTCCTGGCCACTTAAGCTTGGCTAGTGAATAACCATCATAAACCGTATTAAAGAAGGCCTTCAAAAAAACTCTTCAGCCACGTTGGTCCTCTTTTCCATTTCTCTTGAGTAAAAAAGTGTCTCAGTAGGGTTGGCATTCCTTCTCTTGGGAAACCACAGTGTGTGGGGCAAGGTTCTAGTCCTGGATTGTCACAGCTGCAAGAATTAGAACCAGGGCTTCAAAGCTGGGAGCAGTCTTTGATGTTGCGTTAGCTGTTGTTTCATTAACTGTAATCAGGATTAAATCTAGTTAGCTGGCAGAAGAAAAATTAATGACAATGGATATGTAGAGATGTCACACCTTGGTACTCTTGATCCTTCTCCCCTGTGTAGAAGAACTAGTCAGAATGGATTTGATAAAGCCCAGTTGCTTGTCCTGTTCCTTTTGGAATAGGATCCAAAGTGTCTCTGGGCACAGACAATCTGGCCCTACTGTTTTCCCAGCAGATGAAGGTGAAACAAAGCAAGCTTCTGACACTCCTGATTTTTCTGTTAGCAGCAGCAGTTTTGCTCTGTTTGCTTGCCTAAAACTGTAGTAAGGTATCATAAAGAATTTATGCCTCATGAATTAATTGAGCTTATGAGCAATGTGTACCTGAGGCTGCAAATTCAGTTTGATTTTAAAACTTACTCTGCTTTCAAGTCTAGTTTTCTTGCCTTTTCATTTTGAAGTAAAATTCCAAGGACAGCTGTTGTGCTCTTAGTGTGGAGGATTATTGAACGTAGGTTGCCAGGAGTTGCAGTTTATCTTTGGGTAAAGACTTGGATGCTCTCCATGGATTTGTATTTAATCTTGGAGAGGCGTTGTTTAGAAGATGGTCACCTTTGATCAAGGAGTAACTACACAGGGAGACTGGAGCCTCAAACGTGCACCCAGTTTCTGAGGAAACTGGAGTAGAGGGAGGTCAAGGTGTAGAGCCAAGTCCTTGACCAGGGAATTTCAGATCCATCCCGTAGTTCCCTGCTACACACTCAGAATTCTTCAGAGATACCAAGCTGCTGGACAGATACACTGGAATTGTCTAGATGCATTAATTACCTTGAAATGACACCAATGCATAATGAATTTAGAAACACTTCAGGAGTCCTGTCTCTTCCATCTGTGTTGCATGTCCTTGAAGGGTGGATCTGCAGAATTTATGAAGTGAAGCTGAGAAAAATTGTGTGTGAGCTGGTGAGATTCGTGTGGGGGTTATGCAGTACGGATTCCCCAGGGCTTTCACACCTGTGTGTTGGTGTATTTTCTTTTTCCCCTGTGGTATCACTGATGGAGTCTGTGGTTAAAAACAAAAAGCCTCAGGCAGCAGAGGTGAGCTTCCTGGGAGAGGGGCAGGGCTTGATCGTAGTGAAGCTGTGGGAAGAATCACACTGATCTTGCTGTGAAGAGATTTGTGAGCTGCAGGAAGAATTACCCTGCTGGGTAACACCGTGTGAAGGACAGTGTACTGTCACAGGGGGTCTTGATTCAGGTACAGGGCCAAGAGAAATTTCTTACAAGCCTGAGCCAAGTCATTCTCAGATAGAATTAGTTGTGCTGTGTGCCTGTGCTGTGCTTCCTCATGTGCTTGGTTCCAAAGTTGGCAGAGGGAGCCTGGGTTGGTCTTCCCTGCAGGCATAAATGGGTGAGGCTCAACAAGGTCCACTTGAGGGTTGAATGAATAATCACTACCCAGGCTGCTGCCTAATAGTGGAAAAAGGGCTTTTGCCATATATTTTTGTAAGTGGGGTGATGAAGAGCAAAGGGCATTAAGTTTGGTAGAGGAGGTCCTGGAAGAAATAAACAATTGTACTGAGGAACAAATGAAAATGTCCTTTGGATGAAGAGCTGCCAGGCATCTGAGGAACTCAGCAACATGGCAGGACTGTCAGGCACTGAGGCAGGCTGTGGGTTGGGAAGCATTGTGATCACTCTGGAGAGTGTCCCCCTTCAGAGTGGGCATTCCTAACAGGATCCTGGGTTGCACAGGAGATGCATCTCCACCACGGAGGTGTATGTTCATAACCCAGCAATTCTTTTGGTACTTAGGCCTACAAAATGATAATATTAATTTAGAAACAATAATCTCCTTCTAGACAAGTACACTTACCTTTTCTTCTACGGATTCAGAAGCCTGAGAGTCCAATGGGAAGAAAAACCACAGCAATTAGCAACGCTGCTGTTAGTACTAAGGAAAATGTCTTCGTAATGTATTCAGACTCTGAGGTTTGTGCAGCGTACGAAATTAAAATGGGCAAAGAGCCAGGGCTGAGAAATACTAAGGTTTAGTAAAACAGGAAAAGTGGTGGAGCTGAAAAAAAGAATGAGAGGGTGGTTGATGCTCAGCTTCAGCAGTGGTATGTGGTCACAAAGGCACCCTGAGCAGCTCTCTGAATGCTTATGATATGCATCTGCAAGTTAAAGATCATAAAACTCACTTTCCTTTTGTTACAGCACTGAAGGAGCTGTTGGAGCACAGGAGCAGGTTTAATGGAAATGGGGCTGAGGTGCCCAAATCCAGTTTTGCATCTCTTGTTGTCAAAGCTAAGGCTCAGCACAGTCCCTTCTGGGGCAACTTGAGTTCAGGATTGAAGAACTGACAGGACTTGTTCTGTCTCCTGGTGGTTACCTGACCACAAGGTTAAGCATACTATTTATTTATTATAAATAAATAATATTAAATAGCCCTCAACCTCTGTGGGAAGAGGTTTGCAGTAATATCTGCATGGATTTTTATTCTGAAGAAGACATTCTTTGCTTTTTCTTTAGTGCTTGGACAGTTCTTGGGAGTGTTCAAGTGCTCCTTGGCAAATAGCACATCTCATCCTGCAGCATGAAAGCGTTTTGTGGTGGAGTTTTGCAAGGGAGGGCTTTATTTTTGAGGGATTTAGAAGAGAGTATGACTTACTGAAACTCTGCAAGACTTTTTTGTCTCCTGATTTTGTTCTATAAACACTTAAATCCAAAGTTAGTGGAGTTTTGCGTGACAGCAGCCACACTTGTAAAACGTGGAGAAAACACTATGCTCTTCTGAGGCCCTGAGGAAGAATATTAAAGAGGAAATTTTTCCAGAATACTTATTTGCCAATAGCAGGAAGTCCTATTAGAAAGGGGGAGGAAAAAAACAGCTTCAAAGTTTTCTGCGTTAAAACAGGGTGGGGGAGGTGCGAGTGGAATTAACATGCAAGGAACAGTCTAAATATTTTAATTGTGTTTGGATTGCACTGGGTTGAAACTTGCCTGCCTGAGGGACCGAAGCCTTGATGAAGTGAAGCTTGAAGAGACCAAATTTCAAGCATAGGACACTTGGTCATAAATGTGCATTATAATTTTAGTTTGCTGTGTCAACAGACACCCTTGTTCGGTGTACTTTCATTTGGCTGATAAAAGCAGCGTGACAAAGGTGCTCTCTCTCCACCGAAGACACTTGGAAACAGGTCAGCTGAATTATTGATTATGTGTGATGTAAGAAACTAACTTGGTGCCTCTGGGAAGGCAGTTCTGATCTCTGTACCATCCCAAGGACACAAAATCAAGGTCAGTACTCCCATTTCTCATGTGCATGTTCACACATACCCTCTTGGACCTTATTTCTGATCCTCTTGTTGAAATCGAAGGGGTCTAACAGAAGTTTGCTGCAGTAATGCCACAACTGCATGATAATGAGCACAGTTTGTGTGTTCTCTCTGAGCTCCACCTCCTGTGATGAGTTTACACAAGTGGACCCTTGGGAGTCAAAACCCTTGAGCTCATCCAAAAGGTGACTGTGGCCAGTGTTTCCCCCAGGCATGCTCCGAGGGCTGAGACACTTACATGAGCAGAAAGAAAGATTTATCTTGACTTTGGGATGATGAGCAGAACTTCAGGAAGTTGCATCTCTGGCATGGGATAAGCAAGATTCCTCTTGTCTGCCCCCAGTCCCTGGGTCTGGTGCTGACGAAAGATCTGGGCATGTTCATAAGAACTGATGTCCTGTTAATGAGCACTGCAGTAGGTAGTACTGGTCATACCAATTCCTAACGATGGGCCTGTTGTGTCCAGCTGCGTGTCCAACAACAAATAAAGGGAGATGAATTTCTGACTGTGGCCTGAGGAGCTCCAGTGTCCTTGCAGAGGGTGCTGCTAGTCTAAATTTGCCATGACCATGGCAAAAGCTAGCTCCATGGGTGAGCCAACTTTTGAAAAGCATTTATATTTCTTTGATATTAGGCCTAATCATTGAAAGTCATCTAATTAAGAAAAAAGTCATCTAGTTAAGGAGGTGCATTAAAAACAAGGGAGGAGCAAGGGAGTAATTTGTGGACTTCCTCCTATGGCATGGAGTGTTTTAGTGGCAGATCCAGTTCAACCCAAAATTTATGTATAGGATGCTAATACTGGTGTGCCTGCATCCATGGAGTTCTGTCTATAAGACTTTTCCCCAGCTGTGATTGATCTGGTTCTGAAACTGCTTTTGAGGTGTACAGCAGGTATTCCCCCTCATTTTATACTCTCTATTGTCCTGTGCTCTGGCTGGCTTTGGTGAAACCTTGTTTTTCACTGAATAGTATGGGATTTTTTTTTTTAATTTTTTTTTTTGGTCTTTTGTGTTCTTGTTATCCATAAGGTCAAGAAAATGTGAACTCCATGACAAGCCAGGTCCCTTAGAGCCTCCACCCAACAGAAAAGAACTGATTAAGTGTGCAGATTAAAAAAGGAATGAAATACTCATACTGAACATGATCGAGGTAATACCATAATTTCAGATGTTAAAAAAAGAGATCTCTTTTCTCAGCCTCACTCCCTTAAAAGGTGTTTGTATGGGTTGTTTCATCCAGGAGAGGCATCAGATTCTCCCCACGTGGGCGTCAAACCTCCACAGCCATGGGAGGGAAAGTGATCTGCTGAAAGTTTGTGTGGAGGAGTGCCAAGGGAGGCAGACTGAGATGAGCAGTATCTGTGTACAGATGGAAAGCAGATAAGAGCAGTCAGTGGGTAGTGTTTTATGCCCTTGTTTTGCTGGAGTCCTCGGGTACTTCTCGCCTGTGTCAGCCCCGCGTGCTTTCAAATAAGGTAAAACTCCTGGGGAGTTTCTCAGTTGCCATTACCCGGGGATGCATCTGCAGCACCAGCATTTAAACCCACGTCTTCCTGCCTCCCAGCCTCAGGCTGGTTTCATGAAGCCACAGCATCTTTCTGACAGGGTACCACCGTTGGCAGCCCGTAGCTCTGAGTCATGGAAACTTTGAAGTGACTTGTGTATGGCTGCCAGGTTGTTTTGCTTGGCATCCCCCTTCCTTTGGCTTGTGGAGCTGGTTTGGTTTGAGACCAGTGAGACCCATCAGGGTCTCTCTCTTGTCCTCAGTTAATGAGACAGTGGTGGGGATGATGTGACCAGAATGTAACTCAAGAGGGGGGTTGGCCTTCTGACCAGCTGAAATGAGAAAGTATCTTCTTCAAAGAGGCAAAATAATGAGAAACAGGTGTTGATATTTATGAAACTGGTTGTACAGCAGTTGACTGACTATTTTTGTTCCGGGTAGTCTTTGGAATTTGCAGATGTGATACCACCACAAGCCGTCCTTGCTTGTTGGGAGGGTAAAGCTGCTTTGCACAAGGCCTGAGGACCTTCACCGATCTTGATTCCTTATGTAAGAGAAGCTCACTTGACCTTGGGCATTAACCCAACACGTGTTTCCAAAGAAATCCAATAAACAATCTGTGCACTTCTCACCTCTCAGAGAAGGTGGGTGAGGATGGACAGTGACACAGCATGCTGTGTCACAGCCAGCAGAGTTTTAAATATAACCTGGTGCTTGTAACAGTGGAGAAGTTTGAGACAACAAAAGAAAATTCTCACTTTGACTTTCGTGTTGTGTTGTGAATAACTCACTTCTTTGAAAATTGTTACTCTTTAAAAAATTAATGAGGGTACCTCATTTTGTTGATTAAAATATTCTAAGAAATTTAAAATATCAAGAAAGCCTTTATTGAACAGTGCTAGGTGATAGTTTTCAATCTACAGAAGAGAAGCACCCAAATTCTGTTATAATTGGATTAAAAATAGGAGGGGGAAGAAAAGCACCAAGTGCTTTTGACAGAGTTGAAATATTACATGGGGAAGTGTTGATTATGTGGGACTGTTGAATAAAAGCAAAGCAGACAATTTGGTCCCTTGGCCATCATTCCAGACAGGCAGCCTCCCTGAGCTGATGTTACCCCATGTGTCTCCAGCTATTTCAAAATTAAATTTTTCTGACAAGCCTTCTGCTGAATATTTCTCTGTGAATCTTCCTTCCCCATATAACATGGAAATGATCTCTCTTTCCACACAAGCTGGGCATTCAGTGCTGAAGTTCCTCCAGCTGTGGTTGCTTACATCACAGTAACTTCCCAAAACTGCTGTATGAATTCAGGCTGCTTCTAATTCCCCTGTCCCTACCTCCTAACAACAGGACTGTCTTGTCCTCCAAAAACTCTTTGCTATGCTGTTCTTTAACTCTCCAACCTCATTATTTTACCACTTGGGGAAGCAATCTCTTGATCTGTGTCATTGACAGGTGACACCTTCCCCTCTCAAGATGGTTTGTCCAAAACCCTAGGTCTCACCAAACCTAGAATTTGGGGGGGAAAAGCCACAAAAACACGATCTGAAGACATCCTACTTTGATTGCAGTTAAACTGGTGGGATCTCAGGCAATGCCAAAATTTGGCCGGAATCATGTATTACTGTGGGAATGGAGTTTGTTAGGGCATCTTGTGACTCTCTAGCAAGGCACCCTTGATTTCCTGTTGGGCTTGGTTTCCCCTCTGCTAAGCTTGATCCTGCACTGACATCCCAGCCAGCCCCGTGCTCAGATGGCGCCTGTCGCTCGTGGGCACACACGGCCTTTGTTCTCCACTTGAGGTTTCACCCGTAAGCTTTGCTCCAGGTGTTCCCAGCTGGAGCTGTGCTCTCTCTGCTCTCCTGCCAGGCTTTCCCACAACGGCCTGGTCACCGTCGGTGCCGCGGCAGGACCCGTCAGGTGGTTGGGAAGGAAATCCTGCTTCTCCCCGGGCTGGTGTTGGCAAACAACCATCTTCTCCGGTTGGGGTAGCTCATGCAGTAGCCTTGGCATGGCCCTGGTAGACACAGAGATTTCACATTCATGCCCTAAAGCTCTGGGCTGTTCTGAAAGGCATTCGTGCAAATCTTTCTGGTCTGTCAACCACAGTTTGGTACATCACCAACTATTCCCTTCTCAGTCAGGTAGTCCCGATTTCCCCGTGGGTTTGGGGTAAAGACAACGGGATTTGCTTGTCTCAGCAGCTCCCCTCCTGCTCGTCCTTGAGTGCTCTAGGAGATGAACTGAGTGGAGTTTTGCTTTTTTTCCCCCCCTAGGTAGGGGATCTATTTTGAAATAATTTCAAAGGCATGTGATGTGAGGTTAGCCCAATGTAAATAAACCCAGCCTGCTTATTTCCCATGTGATCAGGAAAGGTGGATGCCTCTGCTTTTGAGTAGGTTCATGCCCAGGATCTTTCTGAGATGCTTTGGATTGCAGGGCTGAACTTCCCTGGAATCTCTCAGGAAGCAAAGGGACAGTGATAGGACCTGAGAGAATGGCTGGAGCTGTGTGAGGGGAGGTTTGGGTTGGACATCAGGAAAAGGTTCTTCCCCCAGAGGGTGCTGGGCACTGCCCAGGCTCCCCAGGGAATGGGCACGGCCCCGAGGCTGCCAGAGCTCCAGGAGAGTTTGGACACCGCTCCCAGGGATGCACAGGGTGGGATTGTTGGGGTGTCTGTGCAGGGCCAGAGGTTGGACTCATGGTCCTTGTGGGTCCCTTCCAGCTCGGGATATTCTGTGATTCTATGATTCTGTGATTCCTGAGCTTTGCTATTGCTTTGCGCGGCTCTGAAGAAGTCACGGTGATGGCCCAATGATTCTGGCCAGTGAAGAAATTTGGAGCCAAATTTCAATGTGTATCCCTGTGTGCAGGGAGGGCTCAGGGCAGGGCCCAGGCTCTGCTCCAGGGCCCAGCAATGGCACCAGAGGAATGGGCAGGGACTGAGCCCAGGAAGTTCCACCTGGACTTGAGGAAGAACTTCTGTCCTGGGCAGTGACCAAGCAGCCTCTCTGGACAGGCTGCCCAGAGAGGGTGTGGATTCTCCCCCACCGGGAATATTCCAGAACCATCAGGATGCCATCCTGTGCCCTGTGCTCTGGCATAGCCCTGCTGGAGAAAGGAGGTGGAACCAACACCCACTGTGGTCCCTTCCAGCCTGACCCATTCTGGGATTCTGTGATTTATATTGCAGTCTTCATGTCGCAGTCTGCTGAAGACTGATGTCCCTGAAATCTCTGTGGGATAATCCCTGAGCTCCTGAGCCACAGATTTGCCCACTTGCTTTATCCTTGGTCTAAAATTCTGTACCTCACTGCTGGGATGTCCTACAGGTCTTGTTTGCTAACTCCTCTTCCTCTGTAGTACCTGAGGTCAGAGATAAGGGGAGGGGATCTCCTAGAAGCAGCTTTCCCCTCTTCCTCTTACAGATTCTGAGTATTTTGGGACACCTGGTGGAGTCAGCACCCTGTGTTTCCCCTCTGGCTCTTTTAAGATCCTTTATCCTGGTTGTGGTTTGGGCATCTGTGTCCTTCATTTTCTTTCTTGGGCTGTGATGGAGGAAACCAGACTCCTCATGGCTGACACAGCTCAGCCCTCAGGGAAGGAGTGTTCCTTCAGAGTCTTCCCTCTAAGCCCTCGTCTAATTCATCCAAGAGACTGATCCTGTCATCTCCCACACCTTCTCCAGGCAGAGTCCCCTTGCTCTGGCCCTGATGGCACTGGCAGTGCTGGGCTGAGCAACTCCATGGCTCATTTTGGCATGGAGGGCTGACCCTCTGCCCTTGGAATTGACGGGATTAGGGGGGGATAGGATCATGCATTGTGGACGCTAGAAAAAGCCTGAGTAAAGAACTCAGGCATGTTTGCAGCAAGAGAGGAAGTTTTTCTCATGGTTCTGCTGGCATTGTTTGTGAAACTGCTTTTACAAGTATGAAAACGTGTTCTTGCAGCTGGTGTGATAAAGCTATTATTAGTTAACCAATAGCTGTATAGTGTGTTAGTCTTTCTAACCAATAACATGATACTTGTGCACAGGGATTATAAAAGATGTATGATTTTGAAATAAAGTTAGTTAGAGCTTGATCTGCCTTCTGTACGTTTTGTCTCATTACCCCTGCTTGCTGGCAGGGCAACAGCGACAATGCATGGGTGGAGAGCAGCTGTACACACTGGGTGGTGTGCCCACCTGCATGCGTGGGGGCTGCTGGAGCTGGATTTCTGCATCTGAAAGGAAAATTAAAGAGGTGTGATGGACTTCCATCCACCCATGCACTGAGCTGTGGGTGCTGGTCCAGGCTCTGCAGAAGACACCTCACCCTCTCCATCTCTCCAGAGCTGTGCTGGGGTGGTTTCAGAAAGACACTGCGCAAACCACCTGCTCAGCCCATGAATAAATCTGTAAAAATATTAAAAAGAACATAATTTTTACCACTTAATGATGTAAAAGGAAGATGTTTTATTTACACTGAGGGTGGGGAGGCCCTGGCCCAGGGTGCCCAGAGCAGCTGTGGCTGCCCCTGGATCCCTGGCAGTGCCCAAGGCCAGGCTGGACACTGGGGCTGGGAGCAGCCTGGGACAGTGGGAGGTGTCCCTGCCCATGGCAGGGGGTGGAACTGGATGGTTATGAAGGTCTCTTCCAACCCAAACCACTCTGTGATTTTGTTAGGTCATTCAGCTAAATGGCAATGGAGGGAGGAAAAAACAGGAAATAGTGAAAATACTTTTGAATTATGCAGTACCAATGGTCACTGCATGCACTAGGAACTTATGGAAATGATGCGCACCAAAAAAACCTCTGGAAAAGGGATCTAGGTCATGTTTGGTTTTTCTATTCTGATTACAGCCAACTGTTCTTGCTATTTAAATCGCATTTTATGGGGAGAAAAAATTGTGGTAGCCCCAAGCCATGAAAACTCAGATTTCATTTTATTTTTTAAGAAAAGAAAGCACACAGCAAAAGTTGAAATGAAAAAGCTAATGAAACCCATATCCCACCAAGCACTTGCACTGAAACTTTATAAACATGAAAGAAAATATTCTTAAGTAAGCTAATACTCCTTGAATAAGGAGGACTTTCTGTGATCCACTCTGGTAGTGTTTGAACCATGCTGTATTTCAGGCAGTCAGAAAAATAATGAGATTTTTATGTCAAATAATATTTTTCATATATTTTACTTAAAGCAATTCATTCCAGACTGATTCCTGAGTCACCGCATCTGTTTTATAATATGCATCATTTTTATACTAGCTGTAAGGATCCAGATTCCAAAATCTCTAAGGTTTTGGGTTGTTCTTTTGCACGGATGAATGTTAATCTAAGAGGCAGGGCCTTCATTTCAAGTGGAAGGGTAAATATGTGAAGTTTTTTTCCCAGGAAATTTAATACACTGCAAGCTAAAAAAAAAAAAAAACAAAACAAAACCAAAACAAAACAAAACAAAACAAAAAAAACCTCCCAAAAAGATCAAACCTCAAAATGCAGACAGGCATTATCAATGTAATGTTATGGATGGGGGAAGCCATCAAACATTGGCTAAATGCTAGCTGGGAGAAAGAATCTTTAAAATTCCTGTCAGCTGGGACGAAGTTATGTGTCTAAGCTCCCTGTGGCCTTGAGAAGCTGCAGAGAGACGTACGTGTGGCAGAGAGCATCAAAACACCCCGGCTCCAGCGGCAGGGAAAGTAAATTAAAGGAACAGGTTTGATCATAAACCTCCTGGAAAATATGAGGATATTAAAGCCGGCTGGATAATTAGCATAATTACATCATAGCGAATGCAAAGGAGATCATCTTAAGGGATATTGTATTGTGGGAGCTCGGCTTCGACTGGTAGTGCATGTTGAACAACAGGCTAATAGACTGCTCCAGGGAACAGAGCAGTAAAATCTTGTTACGAATTTGTTTATCAAGAATGCAGAGATAGGGAGGAACAGCGGTGGCAGTTAGTTGGCTGAATTATTGCGTTTTTAACCTTGCTTTCTGCTGGTAGTCTTTTATCAGCACCTGGGCATCCTATTTGCTTTAGGGGCAGCGGGAAAAGCAGGAGCTGACAGAGGGCCTTCAGGCCACGAGCACTTCGTGCACCTGCACAGCAGGAGACAGTTTTTGTGGCTGTTTCTTTCTCTCTCTCCTATTACCTTTGCCACACTCTGTTTCTATCTTTGCTGGTGCTACAAGAAGTGGATCTGGCTCCCTCACCAGTGTTGATTTGTTTTCACAGAATCACAGAAACATTTGGGTTGGGGGAACCTGAAATNCCCAGACCCTTCTCCAGGTGAGCACCCCCAGCCCTCCCAGCCTGTCTCCACAGCAGAAGTGCTCAGCCCTTGGAGCATCTCTGTGGCCTCCTCTGGACTTGGTCCAGCAGCTCCACATCCTTTATGTGCTGAGGACCCCAGAGCTGGATGCAGAACTCCAGATGGGGCCTCACCAGAGTGGAGTAGAATTGCAAAAATTGCTTGAAACTGCAGCATTTGCAAAGGATTTTGGAACTGTTTTGCATACCTGTAGAAAGCAGCAGCTAATTTTAAAGGTGTAAATCAGTACTTTTCATGCCACAGCAACAGCATCAAAAGCCATGGGCAGGAATGTGGAGCTGCTGGACCAAGTCCAGAGGAGGCCACAGAGATGCTCCAAGGGCTGAGCACTTCTGCTGTGGAGACAGGCTGGGAGGGCTGGGGGTGCTCACCTGGAGAAGGGTCTGGGGTCACCTTTTTGCAGCCTTTCAGTACTTAAAGGAGTTTTGGAAGAATCATGGACACAGATTTTTTAGCAAGGCCTGATGTGACAGAGCAAGGGATGATGGCTTTAAACTGAAGGAGTGTCAGCTTAGAGTACATGTAAGGAAGAAGTTTTCTATGCTGAGAGTAGGAAAGCCCTGGCACAGGCTTCCCAGAGCAGCTGTGGCTGCCCCTGGATGCCCTGGAAGTGTCCAAGGTCAGGTTGGATGGGGCTTGGAGCAACCTGGGACAGTGGAAGGTGTCCCTGCCCATGGCAGGGGGTGGCATGAGATGAGCTTTAAGGTTGCTCCTAACTCAAACCATTCTGGGATTCTATTTCATGATTCTAAGTCACATGGCATATTGAGAAGAAGATGCATTTTCAATATAGCTAGGACCAGTTATTGTCTGGGGCAGTTTCTTGATGCTTAGTGGGAAATTCAGATGTGCTTTTCTTTTCTTTCTCTGCCAGCAGCTCCACTTCCAATGCATTTAGCACCAGAAAATCTTCCAAACACTATGATTCCTTGCTGAACATGAACCCTGCCTACCCTGTGTTTTCTTCGGCATCTGTGCCAGAGGCTGCCAGGTCCTGAAAAAAACACGTGCAGGAAACCTGCTGGTGCTGGTGTTACACCAAGGTGGGTGCTGGTGCTGAATCCTGACACTGCCTAAAACCTTCCCTCTCCTGGGGAGGGATTTGTAAAGGAAGTGCTGGATAGGGGGATCAATAAATAATGCTGCTCTCATAGGTGGGATGAGATCCAGACCACGGACTTAAGAGCCCAGAGCAAGACCTAACAACTAACTGTTGAGTCTTGGCAGCCTTCTGTGGTGTCCAAAACCAGCTTGTTCCTGGGAGGGTGGGGGGAACATCAGGGATCTTTCCGTGTCTTCAGACTTGTGTGGCTTTGCCTGTGTGACCAAAGGCAATCAGCTGCCCCTGGGCAAGATGGTTAAACCCAGGGAAAACTCGCTCGGATTTTGCAGCTTTTCGCTGAATAAAATGCAATATCCACCTGATGGCAGCAGAGAACGGGGAATGGGAGAGCCCGGGCTGGGTGAGCGGTCGCCAGCCCCGCTGGCTGCTCAGTGCCAGAAGTGCATCGGGAGATTCCCAGAGCTTGGGGCGTGCTTTGGTGGCCTTTCCACGGAGACAGCCGATGTCCCTTGTCCCTGGGAGAGCTGCCTCACATCACCTCTGTGCCCTTCTGGAGACGAAAAGGCCATGTGGGGTTGAGGTACCACTTTTGGGGATGATGAGCAGCATGAAGCCCCTGGTGTGGTCGGAGGATGGCTTCTGCCCGGCAGCAGCATCCCCAAAATCCATGTGCAGAGGGCTGTGGTGGCACAGCTGTAGGCTGGGTGCCCGTGGTGGCCCCTGCCAGTGCTGCTGGCTCTGGACACTGTCCCTTCAGCCACGGACAGGATCCTGGGGGTGGCTGTCAGTGCCAGGGGCAGCGGGAGAACGGGGCACGGATGGACCTAGAAGGGAATTTGGGCACCTCCTATGAGGTGTTCAAGCACAAGAGCCCTCAAAGCAAAACCGGGAGTTGTTTTACAAGGGACAGAAGGACTGAAAAGCAGGGGAAGGGTTGGTACCAAAGCATGTCTTGGGAAAAGGGGTGAGGCCAGTGACCACAACTTGGAGCAGGCACTTTTCCGCAGAGCAGAAATGGCTTTTTATGGCCACACAATCAGCATCCTTCCAGGATTTGCTGCAACAGGCAACGCTGTGGGTGTTCCCATGTGGGCAGCCATCTGTGGCACATTGCACTGAAGATAAACTTTTTTTCTTAACTGAAACTTTTCTTGAGGAATAATCCTGATCCTGTGACTTTTAACTTCTAACAAATTGTTCTAACAAATTGTTTGGGTCACGGAAGGGGGATTTAGGAAATGTTTTAGGGAATGTCTCAAAGGAACACTCTTAAAGCAAAATAAATTTTTGTATTTAAAATATTTTCCATTTTGAATTTGATTCTGCTGGGAAAAAATATACTTGTAACTGCTCCATTTGGAAAAAAAAAAAGTGCAAAGCCCCTCCTGCACCTTCTCTCCCCAAACCCTGCTGCAATGTCCCCACCATTGCCATCAGTTCAGGTTGCCAGACAGGAGAGAGGATGATTTGCTGCCATAAAAATGTAGTGCTGCTTTATCCCAAAGCCCCAGCAAGGGAGTGGAAGCTTGTTGTCATCCCAAAGGTAAATCCTGTACCTATCCCTAATTCCTGGGCTCTTGTTTTGATATGGTTCGAGGGACAAAAGGGGAAAAAAAACCCCAAGAAGGAACAAACCCCAACGTAACTCAAAACTGTTGCATTTATTGAAAACTGTTAAGAGAATTTCTTCATGGAAAAGGTTGTCCAGCCCTGGCACAGCTGCCCGGGGGAGTGGTGGAGTCCCCATCCCTGGAGGGATTCAAAAGCCCTGTGGGTGTGGCACTTGGGGACATGGGTCAGTGGTGGCCTTGGCAGTGCTGGGGAATGGTTGGGCTTGATGGTCTTGGAGGGCTTTTCCAGCCTGAACAGTTCTGTGCTGGCAGAGTAGCACAGATGTTGCATGAACTAGGAAAAAACAAAACACGGAAGGTCACTGCTGCTGTTGTTGGCTTTGAAAAGTTCGCTGGTCTTTGTGTGATTCCTGGCCCATTGATGAGAATAATTGGAAAATAGTATTTATATCCATATCACCTTCCAGTGACCGAGTAATCAGAGCAACAGCGTGTCATTGATTTGGTGTCGGGTGAAGACCGGTTGGGAACACGCAGTGACGAGCAGGAGGGCAGCCTTGTTTGAAGACCAAGGAGAGCTGAACAAGTTGATTTCAAAGATCACCCTGCAAACCTTTAGCTAATAATATTAAATGCTAACAAAAGAGACTCTGGTCAGTTGCGGGTAATAAACTATTAATTAGAGCTTTGTCAGAAACGACTCTTGACCTTTGAGACAAGACAATAAGCAATTGGGGGTCCTTTGTTTCCATGCTCTTGACTCCAGCAGTGTCAAATGTTGGATACAGGTGAGTTATGTTGTTCTTCCCCTTTGGGAAAGGCGATGCCCGGTAATTTGAGGATATTCAGCAACTTAGAAACTAATTAGTTTAAAATTAAATTTTCCACTCTGCCAGGCCAAGCACAATAAGACAAGACCTTAAGACACAAGAGAGGACTTTAGAAAGGAGTAAAGGGTGACTGGGCACATGAAAGAGCCCAGCACGCCTTTCAGGTAGATCCAACCACCCTAATTAGGTGGAACACAAAACTGTCCCCCAGCTCCTGCAGACCTGAGCTGCTGCCAGTGCTCGTGGAATCCCAGAGCCCTGAAAGCTGCCAGGGAGGTCCCTCTGATGTCCCCAAATCCCCCCCATGCACCACTTTGTCAGGAGATGGTCTCTGCCCACCTCTAACTTCAGTTCCTTTTCACTCTCCTGCCTTGTGCTGTGCGCAGCAGACTGGGAGGATAAAAGCTCAGCTGCCCAACTGAAGACCATTTAAAATTTTTTAAAAATTAATTCAATTAATTGTGGCCAGAAGGGATGGGCTTGCAAGACGCCACTGTGCCTGTTATATCCCACTGCTGATCTAGCTAAAATCCTCCCCTGAAGGGTGGAGACCCAAATCCCCTCTCTTCCCTCGCACTTTGATTTCCTTCATTGCGCCTCTTGCCCTCAAAGCCCCGCTTTTATTTAAACCTCATGCTCCCCATTCCCAAAGGCCTGGTACAGCCCCAGATTTCTGGGAAGGTATTTATGGGCTCCTTCCCACCCCATGGCCATCCTGGGGATGAGGACAGCTGCTCACCACAGGGGCCAGGGCCACATCTTCCCTTCCTGGCCAAGCACGTGGTCACTGTGGGATGTGCTCAGTGTGCCCACCTGGACACAAAGTGATGAGCAAGGTGAGCTTCTCTCGTGGGATGTGCTTCACTCTCTGGAGCCTGTCCACTGCCCCACAACTCTGCAAGTATTTGTAGAACTGGGCTCTACTAGAGTAAATCTTGCCAAGTATGATTCTCCTCTTGAGTGCCATCAGGTTACAATTAATTTGGGTTACTACAGAAAGGTAGGTTTTTTTTTTTTAAAGCAAAGCAAAACTAAAACCAAAACAAAACTCAACAAAATCAAACAAAAAAAAACACAACAAAAAGAACCCCCACACAATCCTGCCACCAAACAAACAGACAAACAAAAAAACAACCAAAGCAAAAAAGTCTTCATGAATGCCCTCAAATTACTTTTTAAAATACAAACGAGCCCAAGCAAGGGTTATATTAATAATACTAAAAGCTGTTCCCTGAGCCTGCAGAAGCCTCAAGACCCTACTCCAAGCCAGCTCTGCACCATCATCCTCTGTCTTGTGGTTAACATTGCTGAACGCTGGAGAAACTGTAATTGTTCATAAGCAAAGTAGCACTTCCCAAAGTACAGTATTTGTTTAATGGATCGTTAAACCAATATAAATAACGCTGAAGCATGCATGGAAGCAACAAGGATTTAAATGTAATTACACAGGGAAACTTGGAGTGTGACTGTCCGCCCTCGCAGGCTGTGGCACGGAAGGGAGGGGATTAAACCAAGCTCAGGAGGGGTTTAACTCTCCACAAAAACCCTTTTAGGTTTTTGCATTTCTTTTCTGCTTAAAGAGAAAATTTTGGGGATGGGCTCTGGCCTTTTTACCTTGTTCCTGGAATGATTTCCTCTCTAATGATCTCATCAAGATCAGTGAAATTAAATTAAAAAGGAAAGAAAAGATCATCACTTCTACAGCTGTGGGAGTTGTTGGTAGTGAAATGAATGAAAAAACCATGCCACTTTTGGACAAGACTTTGTAGTTGTCCTAGTGTATCTGACATCCATAGATTGAACTTCCAGAGAGGAACTCAATCACCATTTTAGCTGACCTGCCAGAGAATTTGCTGCAGTTTTGACCTGTTCAGGTAGGTTGTTTGGTAACTTGCTGCAGGGCTTCTTGGTCTGCAGCTAATTTTTCTTTCTTTCTTTCTTTCTTTCTTTCTTTCTTTCTTTCTTTCTTTGTTTTGTTTGATTGAAAGAAATAAAATCTTGACGTTGCAACTGGAGGAAAGCCTCATCTGTACACTGGTCATCTCCAATCACTCTGACCTTTACTGCATGGGGAGGTAATTTAATGCTCTGAAAATGCCAGTTATCGGCCCTAGTGCAGCCTCACTGGCTGGTGCAGACACACAATCAATGGAAGTTTGTTATTCTGTTCATTATTACTTAAGCTGACATAAACACATTTGCCAATAATCAAAAAGGAGAGCACAGGAGAGCATCGTTGCACCAATAATTTCCATGCTCTGTGTACAGCAGAGGGGAGCACTTGGGGCCTCCTAATATCTAAAATCTGACTATAATCTGGACAGTGGAAAACGCAGCACCTTCGGGGTCCTCATCTCCATGACCATGAGCGTTAAAATAAACTGCTGGGAGCCCCTTGCAGAGGAGAAGATGATTCAGTCATAGAAACATTATGGAATGGTTTGGGTTGGAAGAGAATTTAATTATCATCTCATTCCAGCCCTTCTGGGAGGTCCCCCCACTAAATCAGGTTGCTCAGGGCCCCACCCAGCCACTCCTTCCATGCCTGCTGGGTGCACCATGAGGACCCATGAGCTCTTCACGGACCTCTGCTCCAGCCACCCCATGCACTGGAGTTAATATTCCTCTTTTTGCACTTAGAGCTGAGTTCTGGGCTTCCCGCTGCATCTTGGTATCCACCAGCTCTGCATTTCATCCCCCCTGTGCTTCTGGATGCCTGTGTGTCAATGTGATGTGGGGAGAGGGTGATCCCCACCGAGGGATGCCGTTCTCCAGCTCTTCTTCAAAGCCCCACCACAGCATAAACAGCGCCTACGGAGCTCTGACCTGCCTCACGTGTCCGGACCACTGAGCTCTATTATTTTTTTGGACATCCAGAGGGACCTACCCACCTCCCTTGCAGGTGCCACTCTAATCCCAGCTCTGGAGAGCAGTGCTGTGTTCTCTGGAGCCAGCAACACCCCGGGGATGCAACCAGAGCAGGCGGTGGCACCCAAGGGTGCCCGGCGTGTGGGAGTCCCCTGCCTGTCCCCGGGCCGTGAGAGGTGACAGCTCTGCCACCTGCCTGCACCTGGAGAGGGCAGCAGAGAAAAGCGGAGCGTCCTCGGCTGCGAGCGCCTGGATGGAGCAGGAGCAGCTGCGTTGCAGTATCCAAGCGCACTTCTCTGTGAGGAGGGTAATTTAGAGCAATTACACCGATTATTATTGCTTTTCTAATTAGTGCTTTTCCTGCAGAATTAGCTGAGTGTTTATTAGGAGCCGCTTGTTGCCAATAGCTTAACTGCTTCAGTACCAGTTTTTATCAAACGTTAGAGTGGCTTAATTTTATTATTATTTCCCCCCCC
>WEKY01017041.1:30645-46532 GCA_013390045.1 Picathartes gymnocephalus | reverse complement strand
TTTGACCTTATTGCTCTGGTGTTTGGGATGCTTGGATCCATTCTGCTTTTAACCAAGAGGGCACTACCCTCCCCTCTCCGCTTCCTCCCTTCGCCCAGGCCTGAAGGTGCTGGTGTAAACTCGAGGAAATCGTGTTTCCTGCTCTGTGTGGCTTCATCTTGAAAAGGCCTCTTGCTTTTCATTCCCCCCGCACCCGCCATACCGGTAATAGATTATGTGTATGCATACAAATACTTAAGTTTTATTTCTACGGTACTATAGGTAAGAAGACTGCTTCATAAACAAATAAAAAGGTCAGTCCCTGCTTTGAGATTGCCATAACACAGCAAGGGATGGCAAATAAGGGGTTTTATTACATCTCACCTGTATTTAGGCAAATCAAACAATTGCATTTTTTACAACCCTGTGTAATGGCCTGATGCAACCAAATGAGACCTCTCTCCTGGGGAGTTTAAGCAGCATATTAGCTTTATCACTTGATGACCCATAAAATGCTTGTGCACCCCTTAGTGATTACCTGACTTACTCAGCACAGCTTGGCAGGGAGGATATTTAAACATTCTTTGCATTATCAGTTTCACAATGTCATGGCTTTAGTCACCAGCCTTTCAAAGGAGGTGGCTTTCCTTTCCATCTTTGTATGGGGTATTAGACCAAGGAAAAGGGGGTTGGGAAGAGAAAAATAAGGTTTCTCCGTATCTTGGAGGCGGAACTAGAATTTGGGGCACCTTCTCTTCCTGCCATGTCTCCTCTGATTGTGCATCATTGTATGAAATACTTTGTAGTTGTGAACCTCGTGGAGTTGTTGGACTCCATGGAGAAATATTTCCCCTCCCACGAAGTGGCTGCGGTTCGTGTGTGTGTGCTGCAGAGTGGTGTTAAGAAGCACAAGGGAAAAGAGGTGGCAGTGAATCCTGCACGTCCTCTCTGCAGGCTGCACGTGGCAGGAGAGCCCCGGTTCGCGGGCTGGTTTTTCTGGGCTGCAGAGCTCCCCGTCCACCTTCGCACACTGCAGCCAGTTTTTGTTGTGTTTGTCATCACCTCTTCACCAATTATCTCTAAGCACAAGGTGCCACAACACCATGTTCGTGTCCCCTGGTATCTTGACCAAGGTTCCTTTGCAGAAATGCCAGGTCTGGGGGCTGCTCCCAGGTAAAGGCTGTCCGCAACAGGAGCAGATGCTGAACAAGCACCCCAATGAGTCACCTCTCATAAAAAATGAGAAGTGTTGCTTTTCTGCAGCTGACAAAGAAACTTGCAGTTAGAGAAACTCTTTGGGTTGGCATTAGAAGGAGCATTTCAAAGTACTTATGATCAAACATCTCCTCCACTCCATTTGGGGTGGTTTCTCCTTCCCTGTGAATAACTCCCAAGTAAAGGGTGTGAGTGATGACAGCACCAGTATTTCCTGTGATTCCCCTACATGACAGCTGGGAATGTAGGGAAAAGTGATGCAAAAGGAATGTGCTCCAGAGCAGTTTTTGACAGAACAATAATTACCTTGGAGGAATGAGATCCGAAAACTGGGCCTTGGGACAGAACTTTTAATGACAATGCTTCAGAACACCTCTGTTTTGGGGAGTTGTTTGTTTGTAAATCAGGTTAGAGAAAAGTGTTTTGGTTTTGGTTTTTTTTTTAGGTGTTGTTGGTTTTTTGTCTGTTTGTTTGTTTGTTTTGTTGAAAACTTCAAGAATTCAGAAAATTTCAGAATTCACATTTTGCCAAATTTAGGTAAAAAATAAAAATATAAGCAAATATTTTGGTACCTTTTCATAAAAACTCAGCTGATTATTTATTTGAAAAAAAACCCCTAAATATAAATATAAATCTTCCGAAGACATGAAAAGAAATGCGACTTGAGGTGAAATAAAATTTCTTGAAATGAGTGTTTTAAAAAGGTTTTATATTTCATTATAAAAAAATTTTGTTGCAGTTAGCATAAGAAATACTTCGTGTTTACAAAAAGTGCACCGCTCCTGGAAAATGTCTTCTAAGGATAAACCTATGGACTACTCTGCTTTTTAGGTAGGAACCTAGGGTGTTATTTACCCTGGCTTTGGGTTTCTTAAAGATAGTTTCTCACTGATTTTGTGGCCCAGAGTTCCCCCTGTAGTTTGACTCAGTCACCACACTTGCATGGGCCGCAGCTGGGCTACAATCTGAGGTCATGGTTTCGATCTGCCAGCCCCTTAGAGCTGTTCTGGGTAGCCCTGAGGCATCTGGATACCTGTGCTTGGGAATTTCATGCCCATCTGGCTTTGCAATTTGGCTTTGTACAACCTCTCTTGGTCGGAGGATGCACTGAGACTCGCTGAGCTCCATCCAGCTGATGTGCATCACTGGAGAGTGGATGAGATGTCTGAGCAGAAAGGCTCTTCACAGCTCCTACAGCACGTTGCCAATGGCACCTGCAGGTGAGAAAGAGGGGAGATGTCAGCTACTACTTCCATTTATAGTGACTGATTTCTGATAATCATCTCTGATGCTCAAAGAAGCCATCTTTTTTCAGACTTTATTTGGTAGACAGTTGGACCAGATGATCACTGTAGGTTCCTTCCAAATCAGAGTCACCACTGCTGGAGGTGATGAAGGAAGAACTGGACAGGGCACTTATTGCCAAAATCTGGTTGACAAGGTGGTGATCAGTCAGGGATTGAACTCAGTGGCATTGGAGGTCTTTTCCAGCCTAAATGATTCTGTGATTCTATTACTATTAGATTTGACACTATCTGTAATTTAGTAACTGCTAAATTAATGTTAAGCAAGGCCATCCCACCATCCTAAATTTGCCTTATCTGGAAAACCTTTAAAGGGCTGAAGACTGCTATCTGTGAGTCATCAACTGGGAAGTAATCATAGAATATCCTGAGCTGAAAGGGGCCCATCAGGCTCTTGGAGTACAACTCCTGCCCCTGCACAGACACCCCAGCAATCCCACCCTGTGCCTGAGAGTGTTGCCCAAAAACTCGTGGAGCTCTGTCAGCCTTGGGGCTGTGACCATTCCCTACAGAAGTAGATGGGATTGACCCATTTCTGATTTGTTTACAATAACCCACATTCGCTTCTCCTATGCACCAAAGGCTGAAGCTTCTGTGACTTTTCCCATTTGTTGCTGCTCCACCAGAAATGACTATCACCTTAGAAATTACTTACATCGTTTTTTCAGCTTGCTTTTGGATGCCAAACCAAGCAACAATCCAGGACTCTGAGATAAATGTGTCAATTTAAGCAATTTTTTTTTTTTTGTTAGTCTTTGTAATACAACTTCACCCAAATGCTTCCTAAATCAGGACTCTGCCTTGGATTTGACAATTCTTTGATGATTTCTGAGACTTGGAGCAAATAATGCAGCTGGCTGCTGAGGGGCTCTGCTGTGGGGACTAGTTTGTGGAAACAAATTCCTAACTATTGTGGTCTATAAATCCTGAGCCTAACACCATGAGGCTTTCATCAGTGAATTCACTCCCAGCATATTGGCATTTTAAGTTTTTGACAATCCCATTTAACCATCTATATTGATTGCAGGTTTGGGTATATACAAAGGAGCCTTTTTCAGGGGGAATTTGGATTCCACTGGAGTAGAAGGAAAGCCCCAGATCATGTCAACGCACTTGGATGCTTAATTGGCAATTCAGGGATAGTGTAACTTCAATTAAAGTGAAGTCATCCCACATACCTGTCTGCTGGCCTGAGCTCCTGCATGAACATGACGATGTTTGATAATGAGCATGGAGAGCACACAGTGCAACAGCCCAAGATAACAAGCGTCCCTAAGGCACGAGGTATCAAGTCTCCTCAAGGCACCCTTTCTTTTTGTTTTTGTTTTTGTTTTNATAATAATAATAATAATAATAATAATAATTCTTTCCCCCCTGTAGTGGCTTTACCCACCTGTAATTGCAATAGAAAGAGGGAGCCGGGAGATATTTCTTTGCAGACGAGACAGTGGTTGTGTTATTATGGTGTATTATGTTACTTTCCATTAGACCAAAAACTTTTCATCTCTAACCTTAGGAGGTGACCTACAGTAAATACAGTGTCGTATTTAGCTTTTGTAAATAGCTTAGCTCTCATGAATGTTTTATAGTGGGGTAAATATCACATTCTCTCCACTTATTTACATCCGCACAGCATCACAGAAGACTTGTTGGTATTAAATATTAATTGTAAGCTTTAGTGAATCTATGCTTTTGTCAAGAGTGCACTGGGCCACACATCTTTTTTGGCCTCACACATTGAGAAACCGCAGGATCTTCTGAAGGAAGAACTAGAAGTGCATTACCAGTGTTTTTAACCAAACAGGCCCCAGCTTGGTGGCTGCAGCTCCCATTCCTTTTGCCCAGCTGGGGGGAGGGAGAGAAGTCATGGGCAAAGGTGTACGTGGCTGACCCAACATCTTGGCCTTGGTTTCTGTGTCTCTGGCATTCCAGGGCAAGTCCCTGTGGAAGGATTTTGGAGATTTATGAAGGCCAGGGTGGATCAGCCGGTCTGGCTTCCTCTGTATCTCAGTCCAGTGACCTTCTTGATTGAGCCAAGAACTTGTGTCTGCCTGAAGTATATCTTACTGGGAAGCAACCACATTTTTGGCTGGAAGACATCAATCAGTGGTGAATCCACCATGTCCCCTGGTACGCTGCTATTACTTGATGCACTGTTAATTAATTTTAGGATTACCAATGATTTCTAATGCCATGCTGAGATTTTCCTGGTTTTTTTGCTTCTAGACGCGGATTTTTGTTGCGTCTTTCCTGGTAGGTTTGCAGATCTGGTCCCATATCTTGTACTTTTCTCATGGGAAGGGCAAGTTCTTGATGTCCTGATGGAGGGTAATAATTCCTCTCTCACTCTGGATATGCCTAATGCATGGAGCTTTTGCTCTGTCTGTTTCAAATTGTCCATGGCATTTTTTTCTATCTCAGTGAATTTTTGCATCTCATCTAATTTAGGGCTGGGGGTTGTGCTCAATACTCCAGGATCAGACTCTCCTTTGTGAATAAAAGCTGCTTTTTCAACACTGAGTCTTCCTCCAGAGTGACCATGACCCATTACGAGTTTTGGTTTCAAAGATTTTTCATCCAACCCGGGCTTTTGCATAGATAATTTTTTGAGAAACTGCTCCAGAGTGAGGCCTACCTTTGAACATGAACAAGACTCTGAGATGTGCTATTTTTGCTGTCTATGAACACAGCTTGTGTTTCCCTCTCAAACTGCAGAATGACTTTTCTCAGGCAATGACCATGGGTTATCGATGACCCACGTAATCTATACACCCAAATAAATTTGCACCGAGGCATCATTTCAGACATATAAGTGGGAACAGAAATGTCACCATCTATGTTATTGGTGACTTCAGTAACATCTCACCTAACACTAACCTAACACTGATTTATTTCATGTTCACCCATATTGGTGTGTCTTACTTCCCCTTGTGTCTCTGCTGAATTATACAAATGTGGGAGAGCAGAAAACAGGAAAATTGCTTAAAGATCAGCAGAGGAGACAAAGGTCAATATCTTTGAGATATTATTTTTTAAAATAATTCTCCAGAGTGTTTCATCTGAAGGATGAATTCTTTCTTTTTCTGCCTGTTGCTGGTGCTGGTTGGGGTCATTGTTTATGTTCTGGCTGGTTATTGGAAAGGTGGTTACTTAGACATGGAGGAAAGGTAGAGTAATGGAGTTTAACAGCATTGATTTTACACAGAAGGCTCATTCTGCGCTTAAACCCCTCCTTTCCCCATGAATACCTTATTTAAATGGTTGGTACATAATTTTTTTATGAGATGTTCCCTAATCCATCCGACCGAAGACCAGAAAAACTATGACTACACAAGAGGGACAAAAAGCTTCTGGTTTTGTTAAATGTCTGATTTTATGGCTTGTTGACTTTGGGGGCCTTTCCTTTGGCAAGAAATGCCTTTTCTGCCCCACCTGCCCCCAACCCATTATAATGATTGCAGGAACCAGAGCAGTTCCTGGTGCATGCTGGAGTTTGTCAAGTGACTCTAAGCCCGGAGTGCCAGTCCCGTTATTTTTAACCAGTGCTAATGAAGTTTTGAAGCACCCATTATGCCCTGGTCCAGGGGCAAACCAAACTACATTACAAAACACTTAAGCCCTGCAAAAAATTTCCTGACCTCTGAAATCTCTTATGACCTAGTTGCAGCTCCACGATGTCTAGCACTAATCTCTCCATTAAAGCCTTTTCACCTATTTCCTAAACTGCTGCACAACGTATGTATTTAGACAAAAGCAGCAGCTTTCAGAGCCATTAAAGGCTCAAGCCAAAAGTAAAGATGATTTTCTTATGGCTGAGGATGTCTGACAGCCTCAGGGGGTTGGACAACACCATGTTCTTCAGCTGACCCTTATTTAAGACAACCTGTGAGTGTCAGGATTACGATGCTAAGATTATTGTGGTATTTAAATATTATGTTATTAGTCAAATACTGGCATGTATAAACCCAAGATAATTTGGGGGGAGAGAGGATTGGGGAAGGGGGAATTCACTGTCAAGGCTCAGATTTAAGCTGTTAGATTTGGCTCACAACTGAGTCTTTAAAAATATGTTTTTCCCCACTTACAAACTGCTATTTATATTTACTGCAACTTAGATAATTCAAGTTTGGTGATCTTGATTTTTTTAAATTCCCTTATTACCTTTCTAACGGAATCAAATGTGTTTCATTGGTGGGAGAGTGAGGGAAGGAGAACCTGAAATCTGTGTTACTCTCCACAATTTTTAAATTCCTGAAACTTTCAGAACTATCACAATTAGCAGTCAAGAGCAGTCACAGCTTATCTCTCCTGAGGAAGAGCACAGCTGTCAGCTGAGCAGAGCATTTGCTTTGCTGTGAATAAGTAGGAGGAAAACCAAATTAAGGGTCTCTTCCAGACTCACCCAGATCCTTCAGCCTTTCCACAGGCGGAGCAAGGACCCATGTGAGGTCAGAGGAGCTGCCCTCGTGGTTTTGTTTCTCTCCATCAGATGGGCAGATAGAGAGCTCCCAGCAGCCCAGTCATCAATGTCTGAATGTGGGTGGGATGATTTCCACCTTGACACTTGTACAGGTTACCTGCTTTGCAAAGTAACTTTGCCAGGACTCGTGATCCCGTTTGTTCTGCAGGCTCGTGAAATAACGAGCCTGTGGGGAATGGGGCCTGATGGGTCTGCACCACCTTTCCCTGCGGAGAAGCAGGACCCACCAAAACCCCTTGCAAGCCTCATTTCAGTTCTTCTTTTCCCTATGAAACCACCCTTAGGGGTGACCCTAGGTTGTATGCGTCATCTCTAGAACCCTTGGGATCCTCCTCTGAAAAATAAGAATTCAGAGCCCCTCAGGACCTGGTGCAAAATGCAAGGACAAGAGTAAGTTATATTGGAGCAGCAAATGGACAGGGAAGCCACTGGCACTGCCTGCACTGCCTGAGGTTGTGCCATTCTCCTGCTTTTTATTGGAGTTATTTTAGTTGTCATTCTTCACAGCGCTGTGGTCTCAGGATCCAGTTAAGCAAAACCCACATTATCCACACTACCTAACAGTGTGACATCTGTGAATGGCTTTCTAATTACTCAAATAAATCAGCATGATTGGAAATTCTTGAGATTTTATTGGGAAGGAAATTTATAGTAATTAAACCAAATTAATTTTGGATTTCTGTTAATCCAAAGAAGGTTTTGGAAGCTTTGGGTTAGACCTGCATTTTCTCCAGAAAGTGATGTGGGTGAAAGAATGAGAAATTAATTGATTTTGGACAATAAGATCATGATAATAGGAGAATCTTTCAAATGAGTTTGCTATGCATCTTTCATCAATTGCAGAGTGTCTTTTCTGGCATCTAAAAATATCATTCGGGGCTTTTACTAAAGATTCAAACAGACTGAAAGGAATCTTTTTTAATCAAAATAAAGAACCCTTTTTAATTACTCAGACTCCTTCACAGTTGGAGGTAATAATTGTCTTATGTTCTTAACTAGTGCTGTTATTAGCCTGCCCTGGGGCTCTTCTATTTTCCAGAAGTTGGCATCGCTCTCTGTTGAATGCCAGGATAGGGTGTTCATCAGCTGAAATATTTCTATGTCTTCGATGCTGGGAGTGATGCAGATTGAACTCAGCCTCTGCCTCCAGTGCTGCTCGTCCCAATATGCCTGCACACACCAACAGGATCCAGTCCTAAACAGCAAGGGATGGCAAACCCTTGTTCTGCAGAAAATTGTGTTTTCAGGTCCACCTGTAAGACCATCATCTTTGTTTTTTCTTAAGCACATTATAAGTGGGGTTGTTTTGAGGGTTTTCTTTTGGTTTGGGTTGGGGGGGGGGGTTGGCAAATAAGGGCCAGGGAACAAATATTTTTCCTCTCTGTTTTTTTTTTTCCTTGCGTTTTAAACCTTCCCTCCAAGACTGATGGAGGGGGAAGGAGAGCTCTGTAGCTGCACAGGTGGAGGTTTGCAGACTGTTCTGCAGGATTATCAGCATGGGAGTAGACATTTTTTTGGTGGGAAAACAGGATTTGTGGGACCAGGGATTGCTGCTCTTCATGAAGACCTGCTCAATGCCCACTAGAAATGCAGCTGTTAATAATTGACATAAAATTAACTGCTCTGGGTAGAGTATTGCACACCCTGAGAAAGGATTTTGAATATTTATGCAGATTTTTGTGTCTTCTTCATGTTCCTGGCCATGGATACTGCTTCTGGGTCTGTTTACTTTTTGTCAAAACAGTTTTCTAGTGGATAGCTTTGTTGTCTCTTTTTCTTTTCCTTTTTTTTTTTTTTTTTTTTTTTTTGTGGTTTTTTTTCTTTGTNTTTTTTTTTTTTTTGGTGGCTTCTTCCAATGCTGAGCAGCATTGTGTTTTCAATTGCAATGGATGTTAGTGAGAGCTGAATTAGCCAGAAAGCCTTTTGACTTACCACACACCAAAACATAGAATATAGGGGTAATACTGGTGGACTAATATTCTGTCACTTGAGCAGCTGTAATCTTTTTATTCACCAGTATTCTTAATCAAGCCCTTTCCTCTGTAGATGTAAAATTGAGGTGAAAAGCAATGAGGTTCACCCCAAACTGCTGAGAGAAGAGGCTGGAGGTAGAACCAAGGCCTCCTGAGCCCCATGTCACCACTGTCACCCTACCAGGTGTTCAGTTCAGCACCTCCTGCCTGATTCAGCCTGTCTCCTTTACTCTGCCTTAAAATCTCACAATAATTTCGGCTGGAAGGAACTCAGTGTGTTTAGTTGCTGTGAGAGGGGAGGAACACAAGTCCAGAAAAGTAAATAATTCACCACACAGAGCAAGACCCATCGATTATAAGAAAGTCTACAGAGAGAGGGAAAGAGAAAAGAAAGAAAAATGAGCATGAAGATGTGTCTACAGAAGCCATGTGTTTTGGCCCTGTTATTCAGCAAGGGGGTGTGGTAAAGTGTGACTAAATCAGCTGCATCAGAGCATCTTCTGAGGCCATGGAACTTGAGATGGGTTTGGTGGAGGGCCAGTATCTTCAAATTAACAATTGTTGGCTGTCTTTGATGGGGAGCTGGTTGCACTGGCAGGATGAAATGGTGGTATTTCCATGTTTCCCACCAAAAGCCAAGGAAAGCCTTGTTCCATACTAGTGGAAATAAGAAACTGGTTTGGATATTTTGTTTTGGGAGGCATCCCAGCCTTGATGTGCACCAGGAGCTGGTGTAACTGCTGCACTGCAAACCCTTGGCACAGCCAAGCTAAGGTCTTCCACTGAGGCAACCTTATGGGCATGAAATGCTTCCAGTAAATTGAGGCAAGGTCTGGGTGAAAACCCAAGAGGCAAAGAGTTAAGCTGCTTTCATGTTCCAGGTACTTTCCACTAAAGAAGCCCCATATCAGAGAGCTGTATCTTTCTGAATGTGAGTTTAGACTGCTTTTGTGCTAATGCCTTTATATTGTGATTGTGAAAAGCTTTTTTTAAAGAGGAAGATAAATCTTACCCAAATCTGATAATCATTTTTAAAAATCTCTGCTCTGAGATTTATGTTGCTTTTTTTTCACCCCCTCCCCCTGACTAAAGAGAAAAAAAAAAAAAAAAGAAAAAAAAAGAAATAAAAAGGAAAAACAACAACGCTACTGCATCAAAGACAGAAATAATGGCTTGTAAGTACTTAAAAGCTTATGGATAGGAAACTTAAAAAAACTGGTCGGATTCAAACCAAATCCTATCAGATTTTCTTGGTTCTCATAAACCTTTAATCAGCTCCCGTGGGGCATTTTTACTAACCATAAAACATGTGATTAGAAGACACATGAACTACTGGAATTATGACAGCGAGATGGGCTTTGACTTTAGTCCGACTTAAGGACGGGAGCGCAAGGAGCCGTGGCAGAGATCTGCCCCAGGAGGGAACGCACCACGCTGCCATCACGAGAAGCCACACTGGTGTCAGGACCCTCACCCACCCTGTCTCAGCCCTGGGAGGGGCTTTCAGAGCCCAGGCATCCTCTCTGATGGAAACTTGGTGCTCTGTGGGGCGCTGGTATCCTACTGCTCCCAGTGGGCCGTGGGAATGGGACGACCCACAAAGGAAAACAGCTCAGTGTTTGCAGCAGAGGGCTGGGATGATCCCCACGGCAGGATGGAAAATGTGGTGCTTTTACCAGCCCTTTCTGTAAGATGATGGGTGGCTGGCAAGTGCAAAGTGTGACCCTGGTGGCGTCCTGCCCCATCCAGGTCCAGCCTGCTTTCCATCTCAGGGTTTGGCTCCAGACCAGTTTTCTGGAGCGTGAATTCCCTCCTACGAGTCAAGGCTTTGGAGCTAAGTGCAATTTAGTCAGGATCTCTGGGTGCTTTTGTCTGATTTGTATCTGCTGGGACACAGTCACTAAGACAGAAGAGATTTTGAATTAGAGTCTTAGAATCACAGAATGGTTTGGGTTGAGAGGATCTTAAAGCTCATCACATTCCAAACACCCTGCCATGGGCCTTCCACTAGACCAAGTTGCTCAAATGAGGCTGCAAATGGCTCCTTGTCCCCTTTATGGGGGAAGAAGAATATTTTATAATTTATTTGTAAAGGTCCCATGCACCTGTAGGATAGAAATATGCTGTAAATGGCATAGAAATCACCAGTATGGTAAATATAATTTGTCATTCCTCTGTGTTAGGTGTTACTGACAAATGTGAGGATTTCTATTCCTGTCATTAAAAAGCAGTGTTATTTGAAAAAAAAAAACCCCAGTGTCTACGTAGAGATGAACAGGTCTTTTTAGGATATTAGTATGTAGGCAAAGTTGCATGTCCTGTTTTTTTTTTACCCAGGTGAATATGCAAGGCTGCCATTTCAAAGGACAAATCGTTTTAGTATGTACAGACCTGTGTGTCCGGTTGGGTAATTTCAGACTGGGGAAAACTGCTGATCTTTTAAATGATACCACTGCATGTTAAAGATCACCCCACAAAGCACATTTACTCCTTATATGGAGACATGATAAAGATTCCACTTAAATAAAAGGAGCTGACATATCTCTCTGTGTTAGGATAAAACCAAGTAACTTGAGTCTATTACTGAAACCTGACTTAACATAATCACTTGAGCACACCCTGCAAAAAATAATTCCAGGAATTCTGTATAGGTGACACTATTTTACTAAGCTGCTGGGGGACTGCATACATAACTTAGGTCATCTGCTCTGGTCTTCTCCAAATTCTGCAGGAATTTTTTTGAGTGTATCTGAGAGGACTGCATCAGTTTATGTCACACCAGCTACTGCAACACTCTTTGCTGTAAGATAAATTTGCAATTCCTAATGCTGTAATGTCTGCCGGAGGATTATTGTGTGTTAATGTGATTGGACTGTATAGTGGCTGGAACAATATGGAAATGATGGAAGAGCCTGTGTACTGTGAATTACAAAATACAGAATCACTGGTACATGTGAACTGGTAAAACATCAAACTCTACAAGTGTTACTCAGAGCAGAGGTGAAACTGGGAGCACAAGGTTCATATCCAGAACAAGGTTCAGCTCAGAATCTTCCCTGAACTGGCTTCTGGGAGTTTGGTTTGGCCAGGTAGAAGGGGCGTGGTGGCCACCAGTTGGGTCCAGTTCCCCTGAGAGGAGGTGGATGTCCCATCCCTGGAAACATTCCACTTCAGGTGGATGGGGCTCTGAGCAACCTGCTCTAGTGGAAGGTGTCCCTGCAGGGGTTTGGCACTAAATGACCTTTAAGGTTCCCTTCCAACCCAAACCATTCCATGATTCTGGGGGACAGGCAGGGTTTAGGAGGTGTTTGGATCCTTCCCATGATGGGACCCTTTGTTGTCCCAGGCCTGAGACCCTCTTGAGTGAAAGGTGGCACAGCAATCTACAGAACACCCCTGTGCTCTGGGCCAGCCCTTGTGCGTGCCAGGAGACAGCAGGTTGTCCCTCACCAGCCCCTCACACCATGTGGCCCAGCTTTCACCATGGGGACATGAGACATGGGACATCAGCCTGCGTGGCTTTGTGAGACCTGGGGTCAATCCTCAGGTCCTCAGCCTTCCTTTTGGGTTTTTTCTTTTCTTTTCTTTTTTCTTTCCTTGGTTTTGCAGACATTTCTTTGCAGTGTTGATCCCTTACCACTGCACAGGAACCATCTGAGGAGATGGAAGCTGTGGCCATTTGTTCACTGTCCAGGACACTGGGGAAGGTGCCATTCTCTGCTCAGGGTGAGGGATTGTCTTCAACCTGGCACCACTTTGGAGAGCTGCTTGGACACTGTCCCTCTCATCCAGGCAGGTAAGAGTGGAGCTGCACTGCTGGAATCCTCTGTAGAGGTGCTGTGGCCAGGCTGGAGCATCACCATCCAAGAAGTCTCCGTGGATGTTTCAGGAAAAGTGCTGTGTCAGCCTGCCCTGCTGTTCCCAGCACTCAGGAAATTTGGGGGACGCCCAGAAAACGCAGCCCAGTTCTACAGGAGCCTCCCAGGTAAGAAACAGGTCCTCCATTGGGACCCCAAAATAAAAGTGCATACTTTTCCTGGGAAATTAGGGCAAAAAAGACCCATTTCAATGTATTTCCATGCAGGCACGCAGCAACTGCTCACATGGAAATACTTAGGTCACTTGGACTGGAGTCTTCAACACGCAATGACTTTTAACAGGCAACATCTGACAGTACCAAAGCCCTTTGCAGCCCTGGGTGAAATTATGATAACAAGAGAAAAAAGCTATTACTGCCACCATGCTTTCATTATGCAAATGATATTAAGATAGGCTGTGCAGATCGCCTGTGGCTATGCTATAATCTCCATGCAGTGATTATAATGTGTCAAACTTAGTCATTTTGATTATGACATGTTAATTACATGCCATCCTCATGCAGACATGAATATTACTCGCAGTCAAACAAAACACAAATTGGGGGCATTGTTTTTGTTTTTTTTTTGTTGTTGTTGTTGTTATTTCGTCTTTTTTTTTTCTTTCTTTCTTTCTTTTCTTTTTTTTTAGTTGTTGTTGCTGGAAATTTTGATGATTAAATGGATTAGAAGATAAAGAGATATGTAACATTGTAAACTCATTAAACATTGGCCAAGCCATCCCTGGCTGCCTGGGTAGAGTCGGAGGCTTCTATCACAAAAAGAGTATGCAGTTTATTTTTGTGGGTTTTTGGGTTTTTATTGTCCCAGCAGGGCCGATGTTTAAAAATATATGTATTTTATAAACTGTAGAGCTGTGTGGGGTTGAAGAACAGTTGAGTTTTTAACTCTTCATGGGGTTTATAAGAAGAGGGTGCAGATGGTCAGGGTACCCCATTTCCAGCATGGTGCAGTGTCCAAGGGTCACCTTACTGTGGATTCTTCCTGTGATCATCCTCAATTACCTTAATTTCAGAGGAATCTTTCTTTTTAATTAAATAATGTTCCAAAGTTTTCTGAGGACAAGCACTTCTTTTTTCCTCTGACATATCCTGCTTAATCCTCCTCTAGGAAGAACATTTTTTTTTTCCTTACATTTTCCAGCAAAAAACATTTTAAAATGTTGCTATTTTGAATGTAGCTCACTGTAAAAAAATAGTTTCAGGGGAGATGGTTGAATACAATATTCCCCCATGATGAAATATGCCATTAAATATAGAAACAGATCAGATATCAGATCTTCCCACCGAGATTCCCTGGGATGAGGTATCTAGGTAAGAGGCTGAATAACTGAGACACCTCAGTACATAAAGAAGGGAAGTAAAGAAAGAAAAGGCACCTCGCAAGGGAACAACACTTAACTAGACTTATAAATAGCTGGGATTGCAACTTGCCTGATTAATTTGGGGAAATAAACCTCACTGAAAGCTTTTTGCAAATTCATCAGATTTCCTCACGTTAGCCCTCGCTAATGTTTAAAAATAAAATATGGAAGCTAAGGCTTTGGTTTAAGTAATTAAATGCTTTAAGTTACTGGTTCATTAAGAGGGATCTCGCCTAGTATTGTTTCCTCTGAGTTAGAAAAAAGAAGAAAAAGAAAAAAAAAGGGATTATAGCAACCAAATAAAAGTGTGCACAATAGACTTTTTTTTAGATAAAATTTGTGTAATGGTAGGTGGGACAGAACTGAGAAGAGGGAGGGAGCCAAAGGACATCCAAACATCAAGGGACAAGCTTAAAATTTAGAATTGCTTCACCCAATAATCAAATTCCATCTCAATTCCTTGTAGAAAAGTCATAATAAAACTGTCCTTTCTGGAGGGACCAACATCACTTGAGGGACCTGTCATGGGTGTGATGAGCACAGCAGGGCTGATCTTGATTTTGGGTGCATTTTGGAGCATCTGTGGTGTAGATTGTGATCAACTACTGTGATCAATAATTTTTAACTTCATGCCATAGTCACCATTTTGGCAGCTCCGTGGTGAGTTGGCTCTTTGCTTTTTTTAAAAGTGCAAAATAAATTTTAAATAAAATAAAAGGCATCCCCCTAAACATTGTGCTTTTACAGAGGGACATTTTAAAGCAAGTTTTACACAGGTTCTGCCCAGAGGGAAATTAAACTCTACATGTAAATGGAGATTACACACAAAGGAATCTATTACTTTCAATATTTCTCAGCAGGAGGGTTCAGAGTTATTTAAATAAGTTTAGATATTAAACCTAAAGTAGCCATTAAAGGAATGTGGATTTGTTTGCCTAGTTTTTATAGAAATCTTTTTTCCTTTTCCAGCTGACTGAAAAATCCATTGCTTGCATGATGGTGAATATTTTTAATGCATAAAAAAAAAAATCAAAGAACTTTCAGTATGACACTTCCTTTGAATTTTTAAGCACCAAATTACAGAATACTTATTATAGTAAAATGTCTTCTTTAGGAGAGATTAAACTGCAAACATTTTCTTTACTTTTTTTCCCTTTTTCCATCTATTCTTTAGAAGAGCGCTAATATAAACACTGACATTAAACCATATTGGCTATGTAAGGCACTTTGATTGTCATTGAGATTATTTTAAAAGTTATTTAGGTCCCCACGTTACATCTTTGCAACTGCATGGAAAATGTTTCACCATGTTTCTCTTTGCAATATTTCTTTGGGGATTCATAAATATTGATTGTACCGTAAAAAATTGATGGAATCTTGAAACAGACTGCAGTCTTGGTAGCTGGGGAATTTACTCAATTTTTCTCAATAGCTGCAGTCTATAAAAAGAGGAGATTTTGCAAATTGTTTCTCACCTTGTCTTTTTAGTATTTAATAGCTCTCAATTCTGTAGCCTCCTGAACCATGCACCGGGTGCATTTTCCATCAAAGCTGTATCAGGCCTATTCAAAGGGAATTAAAAGGCGAGGTGTGACCAAGGGGTTAAACTGCCTTCACGGCTGGCAAGCCTAACTTTCAGTACTGGTGGCAGTGTAGAGCCATCCTACAGCTCCTTGTGCTAAAACTTTCAGTTACAAA
>WEKY01017041.1:17757-30631 GCA_013390045.1 Picathartes gymnocephalus | reverse complement strand
AAAAAATCCTTAAATGTTAATGGCTGCACGCAGAGAAAAAATAAAAACAAAAAAACCCCCTCCAAATAAACAAACAACCCCCCGCACCAAACAAATAAAAACACCACCACCAAAACCTTCCATGGATTTCTCTCAGTTAAAAAAAAAATTAACAAAACGAAAAAAAAAAAAACCCTAAAAAAATAGGCATTTCCCTGGGTGCCAAGGAATCCCTCAGCATCTTATTATTAAACATGGGCTATTCTCCTTTTGATGTGGAAGAGTTTTAGCTCCATTCACCCAGGACTGGCACAAAGGAGATGTCCTTGGCAAAGCCCTGGGATGGAATCTGTGCCTAAACCCTGACATCCTTCATCCTGTCCCATTGTATCACATCCAGGCCATCTTTGCTGGATCTCCTTTGGCCAACACCCGGAATATTTTGGTAAATGTTGGAAGAGTTTGGTAAATGCTATAAAAGTGATCAATTTATTTCCCTCCTAAGTCTCTGGTGGGGCTTTCTGTGCTCCTGTGTGACCCATGAGCTTTGTCAAGCTTGGAGGCAGCAATGACTTCTTGTTGCCTCAGTCCTGGCTGTGCTGGGTGAGGGTGATTCCCTCTTCCCCAGCTGTAAATACAGATTTCCCTTTGGATTATTATGCTTTTCCAAGGAGAATATGGACAGCAGGACTGGGCAGATAGGACTGTGCACATCCAGCAATGCCTTTGCTTTGCTCCTTTTCTCAATTAATGGGCATCCCATGAATAAACAGGAATAAAAGGGGCAGGTCTCTGCAGCACTGGTAGGCTTTGCTTTTGTTCAGTCAGGCTGGGAATAGCCATGGGATTTTTTGCAAGGTGATGCCTGAGTATGCTGTGGACACATGTTTTGCTGGCAGGCTGCTCCAAAGGTCCGCCTGGGGTCAGATTTTTGTAAGAGTGCCAAAAAAGGGGCTCAGTTGCTGGTCCAGGAGCCATCCTGCCCTCCTCTATCACTCTGTTAGGTCAAACCTGAGATCAGTATGAGATCTGGAGAACAGATCACCAAAGGCAGAGAAAAAAATCACTGGTCAATGGGCAAGAGTAGAGTAGAAATAACTAGCCCTTGTGTTGGAAAAAAGTAACTTAGAGAAGCATTTTCTGTGCTGGAACTTCTGCCCTCATGTATTTAATTTGGTTCCTATATATCAGCTTATATATCATATATATGTATATGTCTTATATTCTCATATATCATATATAAGAAACTGTCCTGCTGCTGAGAAAACAGTGCAGTTATTCCAGAGGATCATAAATGTCTCTTTTTAAAGTAGGCCCTGAGGTATCCACAGGAATGATCTGCAAGCTGTCCATCACGAGTCCATCCAAGTGTCCAGAACAAATGTCCTCAACAAGTCCATGAGGGATATCTGGAGAAAACACTGGGAGAAAACATTCTAATTATTCAAGAAGGTCATAAAACTTACTTCTTTTTTTCTTTTTTTTTTTTTTTTTAAGGGGGCCTCCAGGTGTCCGGAAAATAAGACCCACAAGGCATCCATGAGGAGTCATCCAGGTGTCCAGAAGAAATAATCTTCTCAAAGACCAATGGATTTCCATGTACCTGGATTCCACCCCACTGTTACCCACTGCACCAGACTTTGAGCCAGTTCAACAAAACAAACTTTTCCCATCTGACAATGGATGCTTTTCCTTTTGGCTTCGCAACCCACTGGCCTCAATTAGCAAGAGCCAAAGAGATTTTGATAAGCTTAAGCCAGGACATGTCCTGTAAAGAAAGCGGCCCTGCTAAAAGGGCTGCTGCTCCTGGGGGCTCTTTGCTGCTGCTTTTGGAGTGTAACAGCCACTTACATTAACATTAATGGGGGCTCAGTGCGTGCAGGAGCTGCAGAAAAAGCCTCCATCAAAGCTGGGCCTGTTGCAGTAATGGGCCATGAGGCCTGGTTTATGTGCTCAGTGCTTTAAGGTTTCATTCTCCCAAATTGGAGTAGGAAACCCAAACAGCTTAGATGAGCTGCTGTTGGCTTCAGCCCGAGCAGGGTTTGCAGTGGGACTGTAATTATGGGGTTATTGTGGCCACCAAGGGCTCCCCTGTACATACCTGGACTGCAGGGCCTGGTTAGGCCCTGTTTGCGGCCTTCTGCTCATCTCCTGGGATGGGAGCAGCCCTGGCCTGGGACCTGATGCAAATCCCTTTGCAAAGCCACAAATGGAGCTCCAGAATGGTTTGGGTTGGAAGGGACCTTAAAGCTCGTCTCATTCCAACCCCCGGTGCCACGGGCAGGGTCACCTTCTGCTGGATCAGGCTGGTCACGGTTCCTGAGCAAGGCGCAGCAATGTCACATCTTGTGACATTAAATCTGCTCATGCTATGCTGCTGTGCTTTAAAACAGACTTTCAGAAGGTCTGAAATTTAAGGCCAGGGGTTTAATACAATCAAGAAGTGGAGGTGCAATGTTAGTGAAGGAAGGTGAGACAAGAGGGAGGAGATGCTACTGGAGCGTTGTGTAGCCCCTGTGTTTGACCTCAAGGTTCAACAAGGTGTTCGTTCATCCTTGAACCATGGGTTTGGCTGTGTCAGGGCATCAGGGGTGGGCAGGCACAGTCCCAAGTGCCAGCTAGCCCAGGCAGGCAGGGCATAGCCCACTGATGGGCTGGTGACTGTGTGCTGTGCATGCATAACCCCAAGGCAGAGGGACAGAGCCTGAAACTGAGGTCGTCCATGAACCATCATAGCAGAGAGTGTGCAAAGGCGCCTCCTTGTCTCCAAACCCGGCAGCAACCAGCTTCCCAGGAACAGGTACTTTATCAGCAAACAGCAGCAGCCATGACCAGAACAAATCCTACCCCGAATCCTGCCACATTCACATCTGGTAAGAAATGGAGAAGATGATACCCCAAAAAGATGCGGAGCATGAACACACAAGGTACCAGAGAACTGGGAACAGGTTACCTACAGTTAGAGAACCAAATCAAACTCCAGGAGAAACTGCTAAAATGCTGTATTATTTTTGTAACTCTTAGGTATTTTTTTTTTTTTTGCAGAAATATTTGTTGAGATTATTTATATATAATATTATATTATTATTTTACATACTATGTTATTATTTATACACATTATTAATATTTGGATGAAAGGACCTAGTCTCATGCTGTGCTAGGGGAGATTGTGCTAGGCTGGACATCAAGAGGAATTTCTTCACAGAAAATATGATTAAACATGGGAAGGGGCTGCCCAGGGAGGGGGTGGAGTCCCCACCCCTGGAGGTGTCCAAGGAAGGAGTGGATGTGGCACTCAGTGCTCTGGGCTGGGTGGCAACGTAGGGATTGGCATATAAAAGTTGTGCTGCCAAAACAACTGCAAGGTGTTAGGAATCACATGAGTGATGTTGCTACTGGGGCAGTTCACCTTAATGAAGCAGTTGGAAAAAAGTGAAAGACTGTGAATATGGGGATTAGAGGAGGAAATTATTCATTGCAGCTTCTACAGGAATGATTAGAGGAGGAAATTATTCATTGCAGCGTCTACAGGAATCTCCCTCAAATACAGATTAAAGAGGTTGGCCCTGGGGAATAGGGCCATTCCAGCAACTCATGGAGGCAAAAATGCAAGGTGAGTCATGAAGAGCAAAGTGCAGGCATGGTGGTCCCCAAGGAGAACCCAAACTCGCTGCCCCAGCCTTGCCATCCAGACTCAAGTCTCCTTCCAAGCTCTGGTGAAACCCCAGTAATCACTTCCTTCTCCACCCTCTCTTCTGCCAGGATTGGAGCAGAGATGCTGTTTTTGCATGGAACAGCACAGCACTTTGCTCTCCAGTTTTATGGTGATAGGCACAAGCAGGATCTCCTCCTCTGCTGTATCCACCCCCTCTCAAGCTCAATGATGAGGACAATCCTCAACATTTAACATTATGCTAATCCCTGCCTCACTTGGAACCTGGCCAGTTCATTTTCATGCTACACTGCTCATTTCCAGCTTCTAACGTAGTTTTAAAGTTGCATTAAATAAAGAATGGATGTAAAAATCAAATTAATTACTGGACACTCCATGCTACTTAATTTTAAAGCTCCCATTCCACCAGTATTTCTTGTAATCACAACAAGCTGTGGAGGGCCAGGATGGCCGTATTGCTCTTAAATATGTTGATTAGAGAAAAAATATGAAATGGAGATAAGAGCTCCAAACAATATTGCAAATAAATGCTCCAACACTTATTTTCACTTTGCAGTTCACAGCTGAGGGAGCTGGGAAGGGGGCTCAGCCTGGAGAAAAGGAGGCTCAGGGGGGACCTTGTGGCTCTGCACAACTCCCTGCCAGGAGGGGGCAGCTGGGGGAGGTCAGGTTGGAAATTGGGAAAAATTCCTTCATGGAAAGAGTTGTCCAGCCCTGGCACAGCTGCCCAGGGCAGTGTTGGAGTCCCCATCCCTGGAGGGATTTAAAAGCCATGTGGATGTGGCACTTGGGGACATGGGTCAGTGGTGTTCTGGGCAGTGCCAGGGGAATTGGTTGGATTTGATGCAATTAGGTGACTTTCCCGATCTTAATGATTCTATGATATCATTGTTAAGAGACAAAACAAAATCATCTAGGACTGACAGGTTCAAAACCTACTTTATGTAAAACTGAGGGTTTCTCTGATTGCTAAATTGGCATGAATTGTAACATTCGAGCTCCTTCACACAGACAGGTGCTCTGACCTATTTTTTCAAGAACTTGTGGTATTTAAAAATTATATTTTCTACATTGCATGTTTAATCATCACAAAATTCTAGTACTATGTTTTTAAAGATAGGCAGACAGTCAGAATTTGCCAAAATTTGGGTTTGTTCCAGTATATATGTAACTTTCAAGGTTGAGTGCATATGTTTGTTGGGTGAAGTGCCATAGATAATGTTGCTTGCCAAGTCACAGCCTTTTCTGTTTCCATTTAGCTCTGTTCTACAGATAAATCTGGGCATCAAAAATGAGTGCCTCCCTTTTACTCTTAGAGAACACCTTGTTTTTTTTCATTTTCTATCTGAGCTACTTTAATCCTTGTGCTCCTATATGTCAATTTTATTTTATTTTATATTATATATATTTTTTAATTGCTGGGTTTTTCCTGAGGGTCTTTCTGCAGATCCTGCTGCCCACAGAACTACAACCACAGAAGGTCTGTCCTTCTGCAAATGGTATTTTTCAGTTCCATGGGCTTTCCACACTTAGCTGGGGTGTGTAGGGACTGAGCCTGCATCTGTACTCTCCTGTAAATAAAAAGCAGTTTGGTAATCCCAAAACATGCTCTTTTACAAACACCAAGCAGGGGGAGGATGCTTCAGCCTTTCAAAGGAACCTGAGAGCAAAGCATTCAGCTGGGGCCTTTGAAAGTAATGCAAGCTTATTTTCATCATTATGTTGCTATTTAATTATTTGTTAAAATGAATATTATTTAATTTATTTTCCTTGCAAGAAGGGGAAGTACCTAGAATTCATATTCTGATGGTTAAAAAGGACGAAGCAATGGCACAGAAGGGGTTACACCTGCACAGCCATTCTTCATGGTGCAACTTCTTCCAGGACCCACACAGAAACTTATTAAGCGGCTGCCTGTCACCTCTCCTTAATAAATAAGAATCTCTTTTCAGCCTCTTTGTCTCCTTCACCTCTGGGGCCGGCGTCCTGTAAACACACTGCCAATTAAACCTCACGTCTAGCAAGGCCACAACTAATGAAAAGCAATAGAGAATTCACTGCCTTTTAATGAGGAAAACATTGCTTTTTACAGGGAACAATTTATTGGGCCAATTCCCCCCGTCCATCACCCTGGGGAACCGCTGCCTTTTTTACCCCCTGTTTGTTACTTTGTCAAGCGCGTGTAAAATTGCACGCTGAACACAGAGGTGAAGGCTCTGACTCAATTTATGGTGTGACATCTCTGATCTTGCTCCCTGGATCAGTAAGCGATCCTGGCAATGATATGCATGGAAATTAATTACTGTGCCCGCCAGCAGTACAGCAGGCCCCTGCCGTTGATAATAGATCAGTTTGCAGGAGTTTGTTGGAGGGGTGGCCCTGTCTGCTGCTGCTGTTTGCTGTCACAGGCAGACAATGTCAGCTAAGCGCAAACCACCACGACACCATCGCGGCCGTGGGAGGGGAGGGAGGCCACAGGGGCTGCCCCTGGAAAAGGCAAAGCAGAAAAAAAAAAACAAATTAAAAAAAGAGAGAGAAGCAGGGATTTTGGGCTTTATTTTATTCTAAGAGTGAAGAGGAGGCGTGGTGTAAGAGTACCATGATGTTTGAGCAAGGGGAAACTTCTACCAAGCCTGCACTATAAAAGGGGTATATATTTGAATGGAAAAAGACAGAGGGATGCATAGGCCAAATTGAAAATAAATAATCTTGGGGATAAAATCTGAATAAAAACCTACAGGTCATGTCAACCGTAGTTATAATATGTCTTAACTCTGTTAGCTTAACAGCCCTTTTTCCTAGGATTTGCAGTTTGAAATGCATTCATAGAATCATAGAATCATAGCATGGTTTGGGTTGGGAAAAACCTTAAAGATCACATGGTTTCCAATTTAATATTTTGACTGGGGTATTTCGTCTCCTCCTGACCAGATCACATTTTTTTTTTTGCAGGTGGATGCAGCAGGTTTTACTTGGCTTAGCTCACCCATGGCTCAGGGCATGAAGGGACACTCAGCACACCTGGGGGACAGCCAAGACGTGCCATCCTGCTGAGCTGTTTTTGGGGCAAGTGGGGAGAATTGCCCCAGAGCAGTTGTATAAAACCCCCTCCTCACTGAGCTGTTGGGCTGTTTTGGGGAAAAGTGGGGAGAATTACCCCAGAGGAGTTGTAGAAAACCCCTCCTCACTGAGTTGTTGGGCAGTGTGGTCCGTGATCACCCTTGAATCCCTTCCCAGGTCACTCCTCCACAGAAATAGTGGTGAAACCAACTGAGATGAAAGGAGGGACAGTGGGTAGGGACAGGCATAAAGCCCCAGTCCTGTGCCCTAACACTTCCACTTCCCTGGGCACTGCCATCTTCCAAATCCTCATTTATTTTGGCTGCAGAAAAGGGGCACTGGTCACTTCCATGTCCTTCTGGAGGGGACACCTGGACACACACTGGGGTTAGAAGGACACAGGGAAAGTGAACTCTGCAAGAACTGTCATGGCATGCCTTCATAAAATCTTCCTAGAAAGGTATTTTTGTTTGATATTTGACTGTTTTTATCATATTATTTCTTAACACTTTGGTGTATCTAGCGGAAGGTACTCTTCTGTGCTTGGTCCTTGGACTGTTTACATACTCATGGAATTAATTTAAAATTTCCTTTATTTCTCACCACTTACTTCATGGTTTCGTACACCTTTAGGCCCCAAAGGGCTCCACATTGTTTTGGGACTAGAGAAAAAGATGTGATGCTCAGCTAAAACCCCGGCTCTGGGGTACCAAGGCAAAAAGGGATGATGGCAGACTTGGTCCAAACACAGCAGAATTCCCCACATAAGTAATTATCCCAAAAGAATGGAGGACTCCAGCTCTAGCTGGAGGCTTTCGGGTTCCTATTCTCAACCCAGTCACAGTATTTGAGTTTTTTTATAACAAATATTTCCTGTTTGTGGCATCGATTTTCAGTTCACCCTCCTCGAATCAGCCATACCAGTCTTTAGTGGCAAGAAATACACCTTAAAAATATATTTGTAAAAAACTGGGAAACCCAAAGAAATGGGTAGTAACAAATATCTTGGAAAAGGAAGCAGATGGAGAGGAAACAGGGATGCCCATTAGCTGGTTTCAATGCCTTGGGCAGTGGAAGTTCTTGTTGATTCCACACCCCCACAGCTCTCGTGCTGTCACCCTCCACCCACTGCCAGTTTGCTATTGGTAAGGGAACATTTCAGAAAATAGCAGGTGATTCAAAGAATAAATCATACATTTGGACCTACCTGGGCATCTTCCTTGGCCCAGTTTGCATACACACTGAAGAGCAAAGTTTGGTTTTTCCTATTTACTCCCTGATAGTGAAATCTAGAAACTGCCTGAAATGTATAAAAAGCACAAGATTATTTCAAAGCTCTGGGAAAAAAAAAAAAAAAAAGGAGGAGGGAGAGCTGTGAAAGATCATTTCTTTCCTAATGCGACTGTTAGATTTGGCTGGTTTAGCAATTAAACTTTTCCTTTATTTGTTACCCCTACAGACCCCTGGTTAGAATAGGATCCTGAAGTTGAGTCCGCCAGAGCATTGGGCTTACATGATTCAATTAACCTTTAAGGTAGCTCTGGAAGTTGGTACTCTAGGAGATCCTTTTGTTAATTGGCAGCCTGACACAGACAATTAAGTTTGATCAGATGAAGAGGGCATCAGGGACATCATTAGCATACTGTACTGAAGACTACGTGGTGTGTAAAAGTTGTTTAATTTCTGCCAAGGAAGAAAGCGGGGGGCTGGGGGAGCCCTCCTTGCACATACAGCATTTTGCTTATTAAATATTTCATTTCCCTTGCCATAAGCTGCAAATGTTCCCATTTTTTACCCCTCCTTTTTGGTTTCTTCCCACTGCAGTGAAATCCACTGAATGAGCGTTCCTCTGTTATTAAAACTTCTGCATTTCACTTGAAGTATTGCACTAAAAAAAAGCCAAAAACCAAAAACCAAAAACCAAAACCAAAAAACCCCAAGCAGCCAAAACAGCAACAAAATCAGCAGATGTGCTTCAGAGATGGTCACAAAATCCATAGTGGATGGAGTATGAGCAGGGTATGGTTAAAGTGGTTACGGCTGGAACTGTGCTGGGTGAGAACTCCAGACATCCTTTGGTCAGGGAATAACAGAAAAAGATACCTGTGGCTCTCACATGCAGCAGGTCTTGTAAAAATGTGTCTGTACATCTCTGGGATGCAGGGGGGATGCTGGGGTGAGGATGTGGCATTCCTCATGGCCATGCATGTCATTGCAAAGGCAGGAAGAGCTGGAGGAGGTGAACCCACCACTGATGGGTTGTGAGCTTGGGTAAGCAATTGAGAGGTGTGGTTTATTTGTAGTTCTCTTGCCTGGTATTAGCAACAGTCTCACAGCTGAGGCTGTATTAGGAATGCTTTTTTTTTTGCAGGCACCACTGCAGAAGAGGATGGAGGTGAGCCAAGTTATGGCCATCTGCAAGGTTTAGTCACCACCTCTGTCCTACTGGATAGAGATTTACAGCACATTGCTCACACCTGCTGCTGTGCAGTCCCTTTTGCTCCCTCTCCTTTCTCCAGCCCTTTTTCTGTGAGCAAGAGAGAAGGCATAGAAACACGGAGTGCTTTGGCTTGGAAGGGGCATTAAACACCATCCCATTTCACCTCCTGCTGTGGGCAGGAAAAACTTCCACTTCCAAGCCTTCTCCAACCTGGCCTTGGACATTTCCAGGGATCCTGGGGCAGTCACAGCTTCTCTGGGCACCCTGTGCCAGGGCCTCCCCACCCTCACAGTACAGAATTTCTTCCTAATATCTGATCTAAATCTCTCCTCTTTCAGTCTCAAACCATTCTCCCTTGTCCTATCAATACCTGCCTGTATAAAATTTGCTGATCCTCTTTCTTCGTGAGTACCTTATAAGCATCTGGAAAGGAAACAAGGCACATAAAACCAGTCGGCACAGGATTCTCCATCCTCCCACCGCATAGGCAGGCTCTTTGCTTTCTCATTAGCCTTACACAGTTGCTTCAGCCATTATGATATATATTGCATAATTCTTATGGCATTAGCCTTGCTACATAAGTCATTAATGTGCTAAGTTAGTGGTAGCAGCAAATGTAGACTCTTGTGCTGTGTGACGCTAATAACATCTATGAGATTTTAGTCCTAATCCAGGGAGACGTTTTCAGCCCTCTACTGCCATAGCATCGTGTAATGGAAAATTAATGGGAAGTTGCAAATGCAGAATGAGTATCTTTTTTTGTTTTGCTGGCTCGCTGTGGCCCTTGCTGTTGCACAAGAACAAAAGAGCTGAAGATTAATCCAGACCACTATCCAACAGTGACCAACACTCAGTACCTTGGGGATGACACTGGGACAGGGTGAACACACAGAGACTCCTCCCCAGGATGCTCCCCCAGCCTCCAAAACCCTTTGGCTCTGAGTCTTCACTTTCCACAGGTCCAGCACCCAGCAGGGTCCCGTAGAGTTCACTACCCAGAATAGTAGTATTTGTGTATTTTTATATATTGGTCTATTTTATTAATATATTATAGGTCTTGATGTATTTTCTTCTGTAAGTTTTTGGAGCTCTTTTGAACTCAACGTAACTATTTCAATACTTCAGATGGTAAATAACAGAAACAGGTGGACAGTATCCATAACTCTCCCATGACAACTCATAGGGATTCCCATTTACTCCATTTTACTCCTTTTCCTGTGGGGGACTCCCCTCAAAAACAGAGCCATGGGATCACTTAGGTTGGAAAAGACCTGTAAAATCATTGAGGCTGATTCTGAGTTGACTGAACAACGATGAGAAATGGCTTTTACCAATCACTGGCGGTGAAAATTTTGTAATGCAAAAATCCTTGGCTCTGCATCTCCTGACAGAGGCATCAGGGAAAGGCAAGGAAAGGGACAGGAGCGTCAGCAAGTCATGAGTTTTTACCAACTGACATGAGTCTTCAGCTCAATAAATCTGTGAGAGGGTATGTCAGGACACGAAATGGTGGGGAAAAATTTCTACGGAGAAATGGGAAATGTGCCAAATTCCTCTCCAGAACTGTGGAGCAGGACTTCACTGCATCCTGCATGTGTTATGGGTGTGCCTGCTGCAAACTCAGGGGCAAATAGATGATTCCTGCTCCATCTCCCAGATGAGGAGCATAAGAGAAGGGCGAAACAGTGATGGAAAACAAGAAGTGCATTGAAGACAGATGACTGCACTTGTGGGCTGTGCTGAGAGCTTTGGCTGTCACTGGGGCAAGACTGTGAGCAGGTGTGCCCCTTGCGCCAGGACTGAGGTCGGCCTGGTTCTGCACAACTGCAGAACAGGATGTTTTTGAGCCATGGAGGAATAATACTTGAGATGTATTGGCTGTACAGTTTCATTAAGATGACATAACATCTTGGATAGATTATAATTTTATAATACCTTTGCATGCCACTGCTATTACTACTATGTTGTTTTATGACAGTGTTAATATACAGATGTTGCTTTAATCTGTTTTTTAATTTACTTTGTATATCCCCTACGTACATTTTGTGGTAAGGTAGTTTATTTTGTAGCAGCTCATTTATTTTAAAAGTTGGAGGGTTTTTTTTATATCACTGCTAGCATGCTAATGACATTTATACATGTGTTGTCTTTAATCTCTCCCCTAGTTGCCTGGTACAGAGCACAGATACTATAATTTCTCTGGTGCTGAAAACTGTTTTATTAGGGGTTTTACTTTGAGGTTTAATTTTTTATTTTGAGGTTTATTAAGTACTGTATTTTGGTGTGGTAAGCCTTGTGTTTTCACTGATACTTTCATCACAGGGTAAGCGTTGTCACTGTAGAGGGGTTTGGTCATGTTGCCCTCCATCTGCCCTTAATTTGATGCTCCCTAGAAAACTCTTGAAAGGAGGACTTTTTTAAGAGGTTACATGTCCCCTCAATTTAGAGGTAAGGCAAAGGCAAAAAATTTAGGCTAACCTCTAGTAGTCACATCTAGTTAGGAACTGGATTTTAAAAAAAACTCACATTCTTCTAACAAGCCTAACCTCATCCCAAGGAGGAGGAGGATGTTCCTGTTCTTGGATGTAGATGCCACACCCAGGTTGAAGGGGAATTTCTCCCAGCTGAGATCAAGTTGAACTGGATCTTCAAGATTCCTTCCAACCTAAATCAAGCTATGATCCCATCACTTTGTTTTTGGGCAGGCCAAACTGGGGAATAAAGGACTCAAGGACTTGGAGGCTGGCACATAAAGAGGGGGAGGACAGCCTGGATTTCCAGACTTTGATGAATGATGCTGGTAGCAGGTTCTCTGTGTTTAGTTGCTGTGGCAAAGTGAGGTCCCACCTCACAAGGGCCTTAGTGCAGAGATGTGAAGGGAGGGCATGTGCTTGTTGGGGGAAGAAGGTGCAGGGAGCAGCATCTTTCTGAGCAGCTCCCCATGCTGGACTTCTCAAATTACGCCTAATTACGTCTGCTGCCCAGAATGCCATCAGATTAGCAAGTGAACAAATTGCACTGACTTTGGTGGGACGACTCCCTCGTTTCATGCTGCCCTGCAGCGTGACTGCTCTGTCTGTGGCTCTGCTTCGCTGAATTCCTGGTGAAAACCCCTCCCAAAACAAGGACAGATTTGCATCCAGCCCTCACCACAGGCTTTGACTCGGCTGCCTCCATGCAATATCCTGCCAGAGCTCTCCAGCCTCCTCGGGGAGACCTTCTTGCTTTGCCTGAAATTTGTACATCGGGAAAGGCCTGAATATTTTTCCCATAACTTGGTGGGATGGAGCTTGGGAAATGCTGCTGTAGGTGGTTTCATGTTGCCAAAATGTACTTGCTATTTCATGATGTGGGCTTCGGAAGGCCTGCTGTTCCCAATTGTCCATTGCATATTAAGGATGGTTATAGCCAAGAAGAGTTCTCTATTTATTTGCTCCCTTTTCACTGTGACTTTATTATGCATGAGCAGCTTGACTGTGATACTTCTTTTGTTTTACATTTTGCATTCATTAAAAACCAGTCATCTGCATATTTTGTGAACCCTCAGGGGTCTCTTCTCCCCTTGATGCATGCGTGCCAGTCCCATTAGCATGGATGGGAATTAGAAGCTCATGCTGAAGAAAAAACACAGGCACACCTCCCTCTGTTTGTCCTCCTACTATTCAACTAGGATATTTAAAAGGAAAAAAAATCATTATAGACGATATTCACTTTATGTAAAA
>WEKY01017041.1:0-17738 GCA_013390045.1 Picathartes gymnocephalus | reverse complement strand
AAGATAGGAAGGGAAACTTGACCATGTATTTCAGGAGATTCTTTTTATAGCCCAAGGCTAAAGACCTCATAAACAGAGGATGTAAATCATTTCAGCATCACTGAGATTTACGAATGTGTCTTTACCAGTAAGCAAGGTGGGCCAGACACACTCCCCAATAGTGAGGACAACTGGTGTGGTGTGGTATGACTTTGCATCCATACCCTCTTCCTCCCCGAGCCTTTTAACATGTGATTGAGGTCTGACAGTGCTTTCTGGCCCTGTTTTGGTCACTAACAATCACCAACAAAATAGTTACAGGCTGCACTGTGGTCCTCAGTGTTTGCTCGATGGTGCTGAGGATGTGGATGAAAAAGTCATGGGATTTTCCTAAAAGCAGTCGCTGGGAGATCTTGGCGGTTCCTGACTGACCATCCCAAGACTGCTCCTCACCAAACTACTGAGACAAGGGATCAAATTGTCCAGGTGAGGTTCCTGTGGTGGTTTGGGAAAGCTGATCCTGCCCTTCCCCCATTTTACAGAGGGCTGCCCTCCTGCCTCCCCTGTTCCTGTTGAGCAAGGGTTCAGGCTGTGCATTTGTGCTCCCTGAGAACAAAGAAGTGATTTATTTTTATTCCATTTCTGTTAAAACTACTGGTGCATGGTGGCCTCTGGTACAGGGATCCCCTATTTTCTCTGCCTTGTCTCCGAGGGTTAAAGCAATCAGGCTTCTCCACCCAGACAGAAGTTTAGTATAAAACCTCCCCTGCTCCTCTGTGTTTCAAGTTTGGCAGTTCCCCTTTCCATGAAAATGTGCACAGGAAGATGCACAGAGAGATATGAATTTATTTTCTGCATTGTTAAAGCTTCAACATTGCCCTCAAATCATCCTGACACAAAGGCAATGCAGCTCGGTTCACCAACCAGCACATTTTGCCCTGAGCAAAGACACTTTCCCATGCATGGAATGATCTCCCACTGTTTCCCATAAGAGCACAGGGCTGGCTAGAGGAATTGAATCAAAAGCTTTCAGAGACAACAACCTGCCTGAAACAACTTGAAACAAATGAGGGCTTGGGATGCAGCTGGACAATGATAGCTGGGGCCACGTGCTAATTGTGGGATTAAGCAATAATCCTGCTTTATTGTAGCTGCCATGGCTGGAGCATCCCATGCTCTGCTGAGCGTTCTCCTTGTCTTAGCAGAGGGCTGGGTGCTTTGAGGGCCAGGTGTCTCTGCCAGTGTGTTGCACACTGGTCTGTGATGGACACTGGCAGGGCTGGGCACAAGGGGTGCTCTAGCAAGTCAACCACATTGCTCCTATCTTGTCTGGATGATGGAGGGTGGAGGGAGAGGGATAAAGGGTTTTGGAAAATGAGATATCCTGTGTAGCACAAATTCCTGGCTGTTTGGGCTCTGATTGTGGTCCAGTTGCTCTCTGAAATTAGCACCATTTCAGAGTGGGCATCTGACTGGAGAATTCCCTAATGCTTCTCAACTCTATGCACCTTTGCTTTCTGTCTGCTGCTGGTGGTTTATATCCTCAGCAGCACATTCTAATATCCAGCATGTCCTGGAAGAAGATGCCCAAGGAGGCTGTGGATGCCTCGTGCATGGAAGTGGATGGGGCAGCCTGGTCTAGTGGCAGAGGGCAGGGACCCATGGCAGGGAGGTTGGAACCAGATGGCCTTTAGGGTCCCTTCTGACCCAAACCATTCTGGGATGCTTGGATCGAAAAGTAGAGCAATTACTTAGCAGGAACCCAAAGAAAAAGGGGATAATTTCCTCGCATAGGAGATGTCACTCACCTCTTGCTCAGGATCTGCCTGATAATTTAGGCTGCTTGGAGATAGGCTACAGGTTCTAGAACAAAATAACCACCTGCCAATTCCTGTTTCACTTGTTTGGCCCATTGATTTTACTGATTGACAGATGTATCAGCTGACACCTGGAACAAAGAAACATTTACATAATCATGACAAGTTATGGGGTTGTAAGCCATCTATAGGCCAGCTCTGGAGCTTGGGGACTCCTTGTCATCCTTTCCATGAAGGTACAGAGAATTGTATCTTGCGTTTTTGGAAAAGGTTCTTCTCCCAGAGGGTGCTGAGGCACTGCCCAGGGAATTAGCACAGTCCTAAGGCTGCCAGAGCTCCAGGAAGGTTTGGACAACACTCCCAGGGGTGCACAGGGTGGGATTGTTGGGGTGTCTGTGCAGGGCAAGGGGTTGGACACGATGATCCTTGTGCTTACAGCTTGGGATATTCTGTGCTTATTTGCACATCTCAGCGTTGCAGATTTATATTCATGCCTTGGCTTCCTGCAGCCCTGTTGGTTATTCTCAGCCTGTATCTTCTCCAGCATAACTTTGCTCAATCCTCTCCCATTCAGGGTCTTGCCCATGCACACACTTCACTCTGGTTCAGAGTTTCTGGTTGTACCCCAGATTGTGCCTCAGCTGTGAGCGACAATCACAGTGCAGAAGCAACTCTGAAGAAAACTTGAATCCCGCACCACTGGCTCTCTCTTACTCCACTAAAATAAAACAAAGAAAACCAGAAAGAATGGGAAATGGTTTTACTGGAGCAGCATCAGCATCTCCATTTGTGAATCAGTTTCTTAAGGGAAGGAGGCTCCATTTAGGTAAGAGGTGCTGTCACTGGCCTTCACATCTACAGCCCTCCACGTAGCAGCTTTGACTCAGCAGTCTGCAGCAGTAAATCATTAATGGCACCTTAAAAAAGGCCAGCTGCTTCATAACAAAAGTCTGAAATGAGGAAAGGAGATGGGTGGAAGATCAGACTTCCCGTTCCCAAAATAAAGCATCGCAGTCATCCTGAATGTCTGGAGGGCACAGAGAAGGCCGGAGGCGTTCTCTTTGTTAAATATTTACCACTCAAATATTATTTGACGGAACATTTCTGGGACTTTGTCTAAGCAGAATGGAGTAAGTGAAACATTTGGATGGGTCAATAGGACCATTTGCCAGAGTGGCTTGTTCTTAAATGGGAATCAAAAGCCAACCAGAGAGAGCTCCGTAATGTTTGACTACTAAAAGCATTGCTCCAAAAATGCAGCACTGTTCTGACTGCAAGGGGCCAGTGTATGGCTCGTCTCATTGGCATTGCCAGAACAGGATTTCCTCCTCATTACCAACTACACCAACTCCTGGACATGAGCAGGGCAAAGGGATGAGGTCCTGGTGTCTTGGTAGGAGCCTGATGGTGCTGAGGAAGGGATCTGTGCTGATGTGAAAATATTCTCTCAAAATCACATTTATGACTCATAGAAATGACCTGCATTCAGAACAGGTATAGCCTAGAACAGGTCCAATCATCTCCCCTTCAAACACCAGGGCTCAGGTCCAGCATCACCCAGATGGCGTTTGAACCTTCTCCCCAGCACTGAAAACTTCACTCACAGTTATAATTAAATTACAGATAGTTCAGAGCCGTCCATGCAAAGCCACCAGAAGCAGAAGGAAGATTGTTCTACTAATCCTTGTGAAGACACTGAAGAAAGTTCCATTCCGTAGATGCAAAACCAAAGTAAAAACATTGTTTTATGAAATTAAAAAAAAAAAGAAAAAGGGTGACAAACTCAGTTATTTCAGGTTTCACTTAAAAATGTATGAGGTTTTATTATCTTCCCAGATGTTTTTAGGGAAATTTTGACTGGATTGACTGCAAGCTAAATTATTCTTGTTAACCACTTGGGAGCAAGTAATTGTATTACCAATGAAGTCATTCAAGAGTAAAATAAATAAATGTTCTTCTGGGCACAGATTGGTTTTGGGCTGCTTCCTCACAGCTTTTTGCGTTCATCTTCACTGGAAAAGCATGAGACACTGAAAAATCGTTGAAATAAGAGAAATATTACTTAGCAAAGTCCAAAACATCAGGGCGTTACCAGCATTATACTCATACTGAATTCAAAACACAGCTCTGTACCAGTTATTAAGAAGAAAATGAACCCTACCCCAGCTGAAACCAGGACAAAATTGCTAACAAAATTATGAAGAGTCCCACGAAGGAAAGCCAGCACAGTTATTTTTGCACAAGAAAACTGGGTGAATCAGAAACATCCACCAGCAAAGGGAACGGAGAGTGAGCTGGATCCAGGTGGGCGGTGTTGGTGTGTGCTGCACTCACACTGCTCTGCTCCCCACCACAGCAGAGAGACAAGGAAACCCAGAGGTCAGTGGGTTTGAGCGTATCTATTACCTTTAAAATATCAACACTTGTTAAGGCTAATTCATTTTATGTGATGATTCTTCTCCCAGCTCCCTATAATTTCAATTTTTTTAGCCACCTGAGTTAAGAGTTGCTCCGTGCAAATTACCTCTCTTCCATGAGCTTATCTGTCTCCCCTTGAGCTCAGGCAGACTTTCAGCATCCAGTGTGGTTTAAGGAAGCCAGGCGTGACAAATAAGGACAAGTTGGAGTCTTTCCTTCCCCCCCCCCCCCTTTTTTTTTTATTATTTTAAATTATAAAGCGCAAAACACATCAGCAGCTAATTCCGATTCACAAATACACTGGAGAGACCTGTAAGCTAGGAATGCTTTGTGAGCGGGGAGAGAGGCACAAAATTTGTCACGCCTGAGGAACCACTCAGCTCCCGTGTACTCCCAAAATTTGCATCACCCTGGGCAGGTGCACAGTGCAGCCCAAGCCCAGGGAATTCTGCCCGTTCTGTGGCATTGCTGCACTGCTTCCCACTGGTTTGATTTAAGTCGTTTCAGATGTCTAAGTAGCATCCAAAAATTAAGAACAGTGTGAAATGTTCTTTTGAGGTCTCTCTCCATTCAGTGAATTCAGAGGACCAGCCCCTCATCTTTTGTCGAATATTGTTGGTGTTTTTATCACGTATCATAGAATCGTGGAATAGTTTGGGTTGGAAGAGACGTTTAGAGGTCATCTAATCCAAGCCCCCTGCAGTGAGCAGGGGCACTTTCCCCTGGGTCAGGCTGCTCAAAGACCCATCCAAGCAGACCAGGTTTCCAGGGATGAGGCGTCCACCAGCTCTCTGGGAAGCACGTTCTGTGTGAGTGTCATGTTTTTAGAAACAACATTTTACCAAAAATTTCCTATTTAATTTGTGATTTCTTGGGTTGCACCTACCTTGGTTCTTGAGCAGCAGGACTTCTGAAACCTGTTTTCTCAAAACTTTCTTTCCCAATGTTTCTCTTCTGTGTCAAATAATAAGACTCAGTTCATCTTAGAGCTTAATTCCAGAAGACAACACCATGATTGGGTGTCCTCTTGTCCCTTGTTTTGTTTTTTTTTTTCAATTGGCTGTCTTTTTTTTGCTCCAGAAAATTTACAAGAACTTATTCAATATATTCAATATATTTGTGATTGCATACCTTTTGTCACATTTTTTTGAAACTCTTCAACAATTTCAGAAATTATCAGCCTCATTTCCTTAAGCAACATATTTAAAAATATTACTGTGGAAGCATGGCAGATTTATTTACTTTCATTTGAAAGCAGGTAAGGATTAGCAAAGGTAGAGAGTAGTCTCTGTCTTTCTGTATTTCTCCTGGAAATTTATGCTTGCTTTTTTCTATTTAGCCATTTGTATTTCTGACCACCTTTCTCACCACAACAGGCAACAGCAGATGTCATACCAGGAAAGAGAAGAATTTGACAACCCTTTCTGTTTGCTCCTTGCAGCACCTCCCATTTTGCTGCTGCCTGCAAAATTAAGATGTTTAAACAATTTTCCATAATTTTTTAGTAGCTCTGCTGGTTCAGACCAAGGGTCCAGTCCTCAACAAGATGTAGTTCTGAGATATATCACAAATAATTTTCTGTTATTGGATTGGGTCTGTTAATTTTCTGTGATGCTTTTGGTATGTGATCCTTAAGGGAATCACAGAATGGCTAAGGTTGGAAGGGACCCCTGGAGGTTATTTAGTCCTACCTCCCTGCTCAAGCAGAGCCATATCAAAGCACATGGACAAAGATTGTGTCCAGGTGGTTCTTGAGTATCTCCAGGAAAGAAGACTCCACACCCTCTCTGGAAAATCTGTTTCAGTGCACAGTCACTGCACGGGAAAGGAGTTCTATCTCATTTTCAGGTGGAACTTTCTGTGCATCAGACACGTGCAGATGTGCCAGTTGTCCTGCTACAATAGCTTTTGAATCTATTGCTTACCCTCAACCACTGATTCCTACAAGTTAAAATTTGGGTGTTGAGCTGAAAAGGCCACATAGAATCTCTGCTGAAGAGCAAAAGTAGAAATATCCTAATCCCAGGAAGTATGATTTTTGAAATCAGGGGTTTCAGACTGCTTACAGTACTGCTTGTTCATCAGCTCACCTAAATACTTGAGAAAACTCAAAACTCAGGCAGGTGTATCTCAGCAATTACCTTCATAATAGAATCACAAAATTATTTGTGATGGAAGGCACATTAGAACTCATCCAGTGCCACCCCCTGCCATGGGCAGGGACAACTTCCACTATCCCAGGGTACTCCCAGGGTACAATCCCCATCCAGCCTGGCCTTGGACACTGCCAGGGATCCAGGGGCAGCCACAGCTGCTCTGGGCACCCTGGGCCAGGGCCTGCCCACACTCACAGTGACAGGCGTGGAGGAAGCTCCCATCTCTTCTAGGATTCACTCTTGTTTGTCTTGCAGGATACAGTGATTAGGCCTTTGACGCCAGTTTTTGCTACTGGAGGCATGACAAAAGCATCCAGCCAGCACCAAAACCATGTAATGGACAGAGGTGGGACTAAATACCCATGCCTATTTTTTGCTATCATCTCCATCACACACCTTTCCCCCCGGCCCTGCATCCAGCATCCACTTGGGGTGCAACTTGGATGGGGAAGAAAGGATTGAATTAACTCCACCGCTCAGAATCAGCTCTTACACAGGTGGAGATCACAGTGGATGTGCATTTTCACTGACATGACAGGTTTGTTTGGCCTGGGTTATTTGCCAGCCATAATTACAAGCAGAGAGATGACTTTGAATGCAGGACCCCTTGCTCGCTCTGTTGTACCCTGGGTAGGCAGGAGGCATATTAGGAAATCACTCAGATAATTTTAAAGGGGATGGATTTGTGATTTTGGTGTTTTGACCCACCTGCTAGCCTGCCCTTGGAGCTCTACTTAACAGGTCTTCCCTGTGTCTTTTCAAGCAGTTAATTTTGTGGCCAAGTCCCTGAACTCTCTTCCCATTCCTTTTTCACGTGTAGGGCTGTTTGCTTCTCTGCCATCCAGTCATCTTGTGGATGCTTGCTCAAGGACACCCTGGAAGATTTGTGCTAATAATGAAAAGCTTGAAGGGGGCAAGAGATTTTGCCCAGGAAAAATAATGCCGATCAAGTTCTATTGTGTCTCTGTCCCACTGAGAAAGGGGAGCTAATAACAGAAAGGTTAGCTAACAGGATGGCTTTTAGGGGTTGTGGCCACGTGAATTAATGCATTAGGTTTGTCTAAGCAAAATTCTCAGCTACCTCGTAGGGGTTCAGGGGTTTAGAATATTTGCTTCTACATTTTTAGTTTACAAAGAGGTTTTTCTGGTCTTGCCATCTCCTTCTGTCACAGACTGGTAGCCGGGAAAAGAGAGCGGAATATTTCTGCACTGCTTCCTTGCTTAATATTGGGACATTTTCAGCAGTCAACGGAGAATATATTTCTAGGTTTTGGGGGTTGAGGCTGTTTTCTTTTTTTCCTTTGTGTGTTTGTTTCTCTTTGCATCACAAACCGCACGAAGGGGCCGGGAGGATTGTGCATTACATAAGAGTGGCCCTCCACGCTTTAATGTGGGTCTGCGCCGTGCCATGCAGCGAGCATAATGTGTCCTCCCAGGGACAATTTGCATAAAGGATAAATAAGAGAATCACAATGTGAAGTTTATTCATTTTTAAATCCTGCAGCGTTTGTGATTGAAGGCCCAAGCTCAGATGTTTTCCTGATGTGTACCATTAAGAGTCAGGGCTTTGCCTAATGTCTCTTCTGTTACTGCAGGGAGATGTAATGTGCAGTATTTCTCCACACTGGAGTATCATTTTCAGTGTATACCACTCGGCTAGGGAGTGAGGAACTGCAGGCTGCATTATCTTGTACCGGGCCCACTCTCCTTAATTTGCTGTAACCGAGCCAGCACATTAAATACAAAACATATTGATGTTCTCTGAGAACCCTTGAGGGTCTTTACCCTTCCTTGTCAAAGGAACAGTGCAATCCAGAAGGAAAGAAAAAAGGCATTTTGCCATGGTGAAAATAGTTGCACTGCTGGCATGCCGTGGCTGACACAATGCTGTGTTTCCATTTACTTCACTTGGAGGGAAAAGTCATAACAAAAGCCATTTTACCTCCCAACTCCAGCTGAGGGTCAGCAAAGGGAAGTGATCTGAACCCCAGCTCAGGTGGTGCTGGCAATAAGGGCATTAATACAGCACACTCTTAAATTTGTTGAAGTCATAGAGCCGTAGAATGAATTAGTTTGGAAAAGATCCTTAAGATTATGGAATCACAGAATGGTTTGTCTTGGAAGGGACTTTAATGATCTTCTAGTTCCAACCATTAACTTAACACTGCCAATTCCACTACAAAACTGTGTCCACTCTGGTGATCTCACAGATGAAAACTGATGATGAAAGGGTCTGGGCACTACAGACAGGAATTCATACAGGATGTTCCACCAATCCTCCAATAGAGGTTGGTAGGCTTGGGCCAGCGTGGTGACTCATGTTCAGATCTGGTTTTGGTTCTCCTGTTAAGGGCTGTTTCTTTTTGGGCCTGCTGAAAAAAAATGAAAAAATCACAAAACAAACAACGAACCATACCAAATCGAACCAAAACAAACTAAAACAAACCAACAACAAACAAAGAATCCAAATCACTAGTGAAGAAAAACAAGCAAGAATGTCCATGACCTGCCAGATCTGCCCTTGTCCTATCACCAGTAAGAAATGTAAAAGCAAAAACCCCAGTGTTCTATGTCAGCTTTCACGCATTAGCCCCATATGTACGCAGACCACAAATTTTAGCATGAAGCTTTCAACATATCAAAAGGGAGCATTTGAAACTCTGGCAACTGCTTCTTCATCACTAGTGAGTTTGGACTTTCTCCATCTGAATGTGAAATCTCTCTGGTTAGGGTCAAGTTGCTCTTTCCCTGTGTCTTCTGAAGGTGGTGATCATCACCTCTCTCATTGGCACCAGAATTGAATGGAAAGAGGTGGTTTGTGGATTGGCATCCTGTGATTGACAGTCTTCAGCAAACAGCAAGGGAATGAACTCAGCTAAAAGCTTTTCTGTATTTGCAAGATTTTTTAAGGTCAATCATGTTGGCTCTCTTGAGGTTCCCGAAGATAAAAATTTCAGCCTTCCCGTATTCAGGTCTCTGCCCTCAGCTTGATGGTGCTCAGGAAATTTGTAAAGACTGGATAATCTTGGTGATTTCTTATTATCAGGTTTGGATGAAACAAATAGAATAAAAAACCTATCAGGGAAACACTTGGAGAATCCCATGCATGCATGTTAATAGTGGCACCCTTAAGAAATCAGTTAACTGTAACAACACAGAATTAATACTATTATGAAATTTCTCTGAAGATTATGTGTAGTGCAAATCTCTTTACTGGTTACTCAGTTTACTGGGTAAATTCCCCGGTTATTCACCCATTTTTACACAAAATCATGAACTTTTTATTGCATTAACTGAGAGCTGTCGTTCATCTCGAGCTCTGAAAGCTAAACCCAGAAGGGAAGGTTTGACACTGTACCTTACCATGCCCTTGAGGAGGGAGTTTAGGCTGGGTACATTTCTCTGTGAACAGCGACACAGAGTTTCCCAGTGTCAGGTGAGCAGTGATTTCAGATGACATAAACTTAAACTTAAGACACAGGACAGAGGGTAGACCATGGACAGACCGACCACACTGCCAGAAACCCAGCCAGGAACTTACTTTCTTTCAGACCACAGCAAAACCCTATAAAAACCCTCATTTGTAAAAGTATCCCTTTGAAGGGAGGAAAACGCCAGAACAAAGCCAAGTTGGAATTTTTAATCTTGAAACTTGTTTGTTTGGTTGGTTGGTTGGTTTTGGGTTTTTTTTTTTTTGTTCCTACAGAAAACTCATGTCTGGTTCATTAAGTCACATGATATTTGCCATGGGTAACTTTTATTCCAAACCATTTTATGCAGCTCTAACCACAATCCTGCTGATCCTGTGCAATCATTTGTTGTCTGTAATATCAGAAAGCACTGGAGTGGTGAGATAATACCCCACAGCCATCAGTTGTCGAGGGATTTTGGGCTGCATACGTTGGCATTTCCATTTTGCATGCTTTTCAGTGTGGAGGGAAAGATTTTATAAAAGAAAATATTTTGTAAGGTAAAATAGAGGCGTGTGGAGGGAATGTCTTTAGGCAAGAAAGTGCTATCATTTACAACCAGCAGCAAGGAGCTGCTTAGTTTGGATTGTTTGAAAGAACTCTGTGGCTAGTCCAACAGAGACCAATCCTTTACATGGATCAGGAAGACTGATTTTCCATCTAGCCAAGAGGAACTTATTTCCTATCTATGTAACTGGCAAGGCCCTCTCGAAGCCTGTTGGTGGAGTGAGGGAAACCAGAAGAAATAGGCAAGAAATAAATCCTTGCAGACAAGATACTGATTTCTTTGGACTTGGGCTTTAGTGTTTATTTGGTGGCATTTCAAAAAGCAATTTTTTGTTTGTTGGGGGTATTTTTTTGTAGGTTTTCTTTCCCTGTGGTTTTTTTGTTTTGTTTTGTTTTGGTTTTTTGTTGTTGTTGTTGTTTTTGGGGTTTTTTTGGTTTTGTTTTTTTGTTTTAGTTTTGTTGGCCTGGGTTGTGTTGCAGGGTTTTTTGTTTAATTCTCTTAGTTTTTACTGCACCGTGGTGATGCCCATGAGTCAGACTGACCAGTAGCTGCTCATTGCTGAGCTGCTTGGAGACTCTGTCCATGTCCTGTAGGTGATCCCAAGTTGGAGAGCTGCTGGATCTGTCCCCACATCCTCCCACCCCAGCTCTTTCTCACCCTGAGTTACCTCTGATTCCCCCTGTCCACTCCTCCTCCTGGTAGGCACCCAGCTCTTGCACCACCCCTTACCAGGCAGCAGTTCCCCAGGATTTTACAATATTGAGGCCCTTATTTTGAAAATCAATTAATAAAAATCCTGAAGAAAGTAAATATCGGTGCGGGCTGCTTGTGCTGTGGCACAACACAGTTTTCAGTCATGGCACCGTAAAACAATTTTCTTAAAATTGCCGTTTTGTTTTTTGGTTTGTTTTTTTTTTAAATCAGATTATGGGGTCAGTAGGGAATTTTCATAGAATCCCAGAATGGTTTGGTTTAGAAGTGACCTTAAATATCATCTCATTCCAACCCTCTTCCATGGGTGGGCACACCTTCCACTAGACCAGGTTGTTCCAAGCACCATCCAACCTAGCCTGGGACACTCGAGGCTCAGCTCCAGGTTGAGTGCACAGCGCCTGGCATGACACAGAGCTTGAGGAGGGATTTGCAAGAAATAGTTTAAAGTCAGCATTGTTCTTCCTCCTTTGGAGAGTAAATGCAGCAGGAATTTATTGTGTGAACTGGCTTGGTCAGAGGAGATTTCTTGTTATTCATAGTGAAATTCATCTGTGGGAATTTCACAAGTTCTTGTGTAAGATGGGAAGTAGCAGCACTTTATTAACTCGGGCAATGAGATCTCTTACAGAATCAGGAGGCTGGTTTGGAATCTCTGGTGGCACCAAAATACAGAGACGATAACTTTTTTCTTCTCCCTGCTCCAACAGATGCACCCCAGTCCTCTGCCTCATGCCAGGACCTCAGGAACACCTCAGGAATGAGCAGGACTGTGATGCTGGGACATCTTGCCATCAGGACAAGGGATGTACATGCTTTTCTGTGGTTTGCAAAACTCCTCCACACTGAACCCTCATCCAGGCCACCTCACCCCACAGCCTCCTCCCAGAGCCACCAGTTTCAACATCTGCTCCGTGTGATGCCTACCTGGGCGAGTAAATGCAAAAAAGAGCAGTAGAGAGCTCCAAAGAAGGCTTAAAAATTGAGTGGATGATTCATCTATGTCTGCCGTGAAAAATACACCCCAACTTCAGCCCCTGCCTCTATTTTATCCCTCCCCATAACCCCAGCAAAGCCCTAACTCCTGTGGCTTAGTCCTATCTAGGCGAGTTTGTGTGTGCCTGTGTATGTCTGTGTATTTTTTTTTTTCCAGAGTGACTTGTTTGTGCTGTCATCAGCTGTTGTTTTGGTAAATGGTGAGTTAAACAGATATATCCAAGCGTAAAATCTAAAAAATGTTCCCTGTGGGCGCCTGGGGGGTGTTGTTTGAAATCAACTACATATCAATTGAGCGGCGGCGAGCGGATCCGATGATAAATTCCAGTCCACAGACGCCTTATAAATTACATTTTTTTGTTCACGATCTAGCCTCATCTCAGCTCCCCAGAGGCCCTTAGACTGAGAACTATGATTGTGTTGGAGAAATGTTTGCTCAGCTTGAGCGATGCCATTAGTGTTACATGTGCCAGGCCGCTCTAGCCGGCACCCCCCACTTCCACCGCTCCATCCCCCCCCAATCCCAATCCGGTCCCCCTCCCTCTCCCTGCCTTCCACAAAATGCAATATGTGCCTGGTAATTTTTCTGTTCATTATCTCATTGTTTTCTGTAAGTACAAGGTTAGATTGAATTACTGCAGGCTCTATTGTCTATTTGTAATTCTCCTTCCATGCCGTGCTACTAATGAATGGGCAATTTAGTCAAATCTTTGTAACGGCTTCTTCTGTGCGTCAGCCACTTAATTACTCTGAGCTTTTCTCACTGCTGCTTTATTGCACGGAAACTCAGGCTGCTTCCAGGTCTTTGCTAGGGGATCTCCAGCTCCAACAGAAGGGAAAAATAACCACAACAATAACCAGCCTGGATTATCTTGGCGTAGCAGCATCCGCGGCACGCGGGGACTTTCCCCTCCCGCGCGGTGTGTTTGCTCTGCAGTTGGTGGGTTTGCTATCGTGTGTGCGCAGGCGAAACTGCTGTGGCGTAAATCGGGCGAAGCGAGTCTAAGGTGAAGGTGGTAGAGACCCTTCAACATGATGAGAGCCAGAAAAAAAAAGGGCAAAATAAAAAAATGCGCAGGGCTTCATCATGTGGGATATACCCCACTCCGTGTATTTCCACTGAAGCTGTGGTGCCAATCTTGATCTAACTCAGGATCTCCAGAATAACTTGGTTTTTCTACCAAGAAATTGTGCTCTTTCTGTTTGTTTGCAGAAAGGGTATGTTCACCTTTGTGTTTAGCATCCAATACTTCTATCTGCGAATCAGGGGCAGGGCATGGGAATAAATACATTTAAAAATCCATTTAATAGAATTAATCTTGATAAATTATAACTAGGATTAGGTAGATATGTGCAGAGAGCTTTAAAACAGCCCCTTTGTATGATAAATATTTTTTCTTTTCCTTCATAAGAGAATACAAAGAACGGAAGTGAGAGGAAATAAAAGAGTTTGAAAGAAAGTATTGTGAAATATAAATAATACTGTGACAGATTATCTCCATGCATGATCTGACTCGCCTATTTAAATTCCTAAAGGGATTCTATTCTTCTCTTCAGGTGACTGAAATTCTCAGAGGATGATGGAGCGCAGGATAATGGGTAGGTAGGCCCTATGAGTATTTGAACTTCACTTTTTATGTGTGCTTAAACTGGACACAAGTACTAAAATCATGTCTTTAGTAAACTGTGCTGTCTCTTTATAACATAAGTGTATTTTATTTTTTCACTTTTGCACAGGGCGTATTGTCTCCATGGAGGAAATGTTTTAAAAGTCTCTCTCTGATCCTGTTCTAATTTATATCTACATGTTGTTGCCCAAAGTCCAAACCTCTGGTTGTACTTTTTGGTCACGTTTCTCAATTTTTAATTCAAAATTGAAACTTTGAATTTGTTCAGGGGTTCATTAATTTGTGTCAAGTTGACCTTTTACAGAGGGTTTCATATCCATATAACAGACAGGCATAAACTTCCTATTGATTTTGCACAGAAGATCTGCATGCTCAGTGATCTAAGCAGACATTTAATATACAGACATTAAGTTCAACAATATAAACAATATAAAGATCTTTTCTTTCCAGTTCCGGTGACTGGAAAAGAAATTCCAATTAAAATTCTGTTTTGCACAGTTTTTAGAGAATGGATTTACCCCTGTAACAAAGGGATGGGGAAGATCTTGAAAGCTTTGCAAGAATACAAAAAGGCTGATAATAAATTACTGTAATTATTAATGATTAGAAAGGTCTTTCAAAATGCTTTCCAAGGAATTTTCCTGTAGGGGAATTTCCCATCCCCTGGAGACAGATTGCTGAAAAGAGTTGAATGCTGAAAATCAGCACAAAGACGTGGTAGGAGATTGAGAGATTTTGAGTGATGCTCGTGTTTATCTTTGACCCTACAAGTCAAAATCTTCCCCAGTGCAGGAGCAGTTGGCGTGTGGAGGGGGGCTGCATCTGCCCTGCACGTGGCACTGGGATGAGGCAGGGTGGGGTGTGTGTGTGCCCGGGATAATCTGCAGTGTCCATCCCACAAGTTCCTGGCTGCTCTCTTGTCCCTGGGCTGTGTCCCTGGGATGTGCTTTACCAGCTCTCACGGTGGGACTCACTTGGCCTTCACGTGTGGCTTTAGTCCCCCACTCTTCCCCAGACCACCCCCTAAAGTGGCCATGCAATGCAGATGGTCCACAGTGGGATTTGGGTGCTGACTTGTCTTTGGCATCTGCTCCTAAAAGCTTAAAGCTGTTCGATTTCAGCAGAAATCAAAATAACACAGTTTTATAACATGATGGCAAACAAGATTCACTGCACAGGTGCCGCAGAATTTGGCCAGGACGCAAATGTGAGACTGTGGAAACCTCCAAAGCAAATTTTTGTGTCAGTAAATGTTCATTTTAATCACAGCAGTGTGCCGGGTCAGGCTGACTGTAGATTTTTTTCCCTCTTCAGGCCCAGGGAAGCGTGCTGAGCTCAACATGACCCTAACACCATCTCAGCACTGCTTCTCCTGCCCTGTCCCCATGCACGTGTGCTCCTCTTGCAGTGCTCCTCCCTCTCCTTGTCCACAGGCTGGTCTTTGTGTCCACCTTGCAGGTGCTGCAAAAACACAGATCCTGTCCAGGGCTTCAGTTCAACCCTGGATGTCACCGAGGAAAAAAAAATTGTGCATGGGATAGGACAGGCGTGATGGTTGTAAACTGAAGGAGGGTTGATTTAGGTGAGGTACAAGGAAGAATCTTTTTGCAACCAGCATGGTAAAACACTGGCACAAGTTCCCAGAGAAGCTGTGTCTGCCCCGTCCCTGGCAGTGTCCAAGGCCAGGTTGAATGGGACTTGGAGGAACCTGGGGTGGTGAAAGGTGTTCCTGCCCATGGGTGGAACTGGTTGAGCTTCGAGGCCCCTTCCAGCACAAGCCATTCTATGGTTGTGTGGCCATGGCAGGGCATGGCTGTGCCAGGAGGGGTTGTCCAGGTCTCACTGGACCATTGGCCCCTTGGCTGACTCCACTGCAGTGCTTTGTGTGGAGGAAAAAGGGGATTTCTGCCAGCATCTGGATCGGTGAGTGCTGGATTTCTAACCACCCCTTTCTTGTGCCACTCACAGAGCTGAAAACAGCGCATGCCTTCAGAAACACATGTCATTAAATAACAGCTTATTTCTATTTGTGTTTACAGAATAGCTGAAAGTGGGGAGGCAGCCTGAGAGCAAGCTGGTGCCTCGTAGACCTAGATAGGCTCTTTGCCTGCTTTGTTATAATACTTCATTGGAACTGACACATTGATAGCCACAGTTTTTCTAGGAAGTGACCTTCATGCTGCCCATTGATTCCCAGTGGCCATCAACTCCTTGCAATTGGAATGACAGGCCAGGTTAAAGGTCAGTCCTTAAATAAAGCTTCTGGATTACTAAACACCTGAAGTTCAAATGAAAATGGAAATCCACACCTCATTTTATGTGACATGTTACTGCTAATGACACTTCGGGATCTTAAACGGCTCCTGCTCTTTAACTCGTGTGCATGTTTCACTCCATAACCCCTTAAACCAGCTCCTTCCTCTGCCACTGCTGGGCCCTTACAGGACAGGCAGCAGGGAAAAGCAATCTCCCTGGGATATATATGGCTTCTAGCGGGAAAAAAAAGCTTTCTCAGGAAAAGACAGCAGAACCAATTAAAAGATTTGCCTTTCAAGTGATGGCCAGAAACAATCATTCCCTTAATTAAGATTCACAGTAAAAAGATTTTATTTACATGAGCTGTGGCATTAAAAAGGCCCCAGTTGTACAAGTTGGACGTGTTTTGTTTGCCTGTGCACAGCGGGGCAGTGCTGGACCTCTTGGGTGTGCCTGGCTGTGGGGATGGGTTGTAGGGTGTCTGCACAGCAAAAAAGAAGTGGGATGGCATCTCCTTGAGCCTCACAGAGCTGCTGCTTCAGTCGTCCTCCTGCCAAGCCTTGCTCCCACAGCCCTCAGCCTCAGTGAGACCCAGCTCTCTGTCTGTGGGGCATCCAGAGGTGCCCAGGGCTCCCAGCATCTTCCCCTGTCCCAGGGGACCTCCAGGCTCCCTGAGGATGGTGGCCCCAAATTTACCCCTTTATCTTCTCCTCCGAATTTTTTATTTATTTTCTGCACCTTGACCTGAGTGGGAAAAGTTGTCAGAAAAGAGAGTAAACTTACTGCATTTTCACCAACATTTATACTTATCCTGGAGCTTTTGCCAAGAACACTTTGACAGATTCTGCTAATTTACTTACGTGTTATTATAACATCTCTAGTTTCCAGCTGAGGTTAGCATACCCTTGTGCCAGATGCAGTGTGTGCTCCCTGTAAGATGCAGTACCCGCCCCAAAATTCACACAGTTTAGATAATAACATGAAGATATTTGCTGCAGGGTAGGTTCATCTTCTGCAGTGTGTCAGGCCAGTGGGTGCCAGAATCTGGTGGACACCTCAGCATGCTCATATCTCTTTATCCATAGTCCCCAGTGTTTAATAAATGACAATATAATAATTTAAGGGTATCTGAGGTTCCTTGCTGGCACTGCACCTCTTTGGCATGCTATGGCCTGCTTCCAGGCCTCTTGATCTCATCATCCAACACAGGGTTGCCTTGTCCAAAATATTTTCCTGGGGAGATCTCTGGACCACTCTAAACACAGGTCATGCCTGGAAATTGGCTGAGGCCCAAACGCAGACAAGTCTGTTCTGACAATCTGAAGTGTAGTGACCAGATTTCCACACCACTTCAATTTGCCTGGGAAATTTGCTTCAAATTGCAACAGGAGAGATTTAGATTGGATATTAGGGCAGATTTCTTCAATGAAAGGGCTGCCCAGCCCTGGAAAAGGCTGCCAAGGGCAGTGGTGGAGTGTCCGTTCCTGGAGGGATTTAACACCCATAGGTGTGGCACTTGGGGTCAAGGGTTAGTGGTGTCCTTGGCAGTGTTGGGTTGGACTTGATAATTTTAGAGAGCTTTTCCAACATAAGTGATTCTATGATTCCATAATATTTATCATTAAATTTCCAAATACAATCCTATTTGTGTGCACCAGTTTGTATTAGGTGATACTTTCATTGCTTTGGAGTATCAGCGTTGGGACAAAAGGCTGGATGAGGAAGGAAGGAAGAAACAGCCTTAATCTCAAAATCTCACAGGTCCTCTACAGCCTCTCCTGTATACACTGTTAGGTCAG
>WEKY01017037.1:97944-143790 GCA_013390045.1 Picathartes gymnocephalus | reverse complement strand
ACAAGAGGAAATTGTAAATAAGAGTGAATGGGAACTACTTTAAATGTCTGTTGCTCTCTCCCTCTTTAACAATTAAACCAAATGACTGCTTCAAAGGGAACATTTGCATTCCAGCCCAAACTCCTGAGCAGTGGAGTTCATTGCTGAAGCTACTGCAGTAACCTTGGCTGTCTTGTGCTGCTTCCCTGCACAGATCTGAGCATCTGTGCTGTGTGGAAGCCTGCTGGTTAGAAGGCACAGTGACAGTACTTTTCTTCATCTTTTCATTTAGCCTTTTTTTTGGTTTTTTCCACTCCTTCATTGTATCCTGAAGGATCCAAAGTATTTTGATTAAAGTTGTGATCATGTAGAGAAGAAGGAACTTCAGTGATATCTAAAATCTTTCCATGCACCACATCTTTGTTACTGCCCTCTAAAATGTGTTACTTTTACAGAAATGATCCTACCATTGCTCAGGTACATCCTCACGTGGCCAAGGAGCAGACTTTCTTGTGATAGAATAAGGTAAAGACGACCGAGCTTAAATACAGATAGACAGGTATTCTAAAGACTATTTATAGAGTAATAGAGGAATAAAAGTGTGCATAATAAACTCCATTTCGTTCTCCACCTGAAGGTGAGTCACAGGCTACAGTGAGAAGGAAAGGTTTGGAGAGATTTGACTCACGTGTTGGAATGATAGATGGTGGGGGTTGTTCCTCAGGGAGAAGAATCCCACAAAGGAATCCAGGGAAAAGGGTGAGTGCAGCAGAGATGAGGTGTAGGAATGTCTGCAGAGGGTTTGAGAGCTCTGGATCTGGCTCATGAGGCTGTGGTGCAATGTCTTCATGGAGACTGCTGAACAATTCCTGCGTTTCCACACTCCATTCATGTGTTTGGTAGAAGGAAGGTGGTGAACAGAGAACAGGAATTCCAGAAAATGCAGGTGTTTGTGAAGAAAACTGATGGTGTAGAACATCTGATGTGCTGTGCAAATTGTGCTGTATAGAACAGTCGCTAGAAGGAAACTGATGGAGTCTGTGTTTCGGCTCCCTTTAAAAAAAGCTCAGAATAAAAAGGATTCTGTTCTCCAGGCTGAACAGCCCCAACTCCCCCAGCCTGTCCTCACAGGGTGGGTGCTCCAGCCCTCTGGTCAAAGTGATACTGTACAGAATTAGTGATTTGTATGACGTCTGGTATTGATAAAAGAAACTATCAATTATTTCAGCTTTTTAAAAAGCACATCCTGAGACAAATGTGCAACTTGTCACATCCACTTCATGAAGATGATTGAAAAATTATCTTTAACGTTAAATACATAAACAATATACTGGTATTTTAAAAGGTAAGAAAATAGGCTTGTCTGTCTATCATTGATCCTATCATCTGTCTTATCTGAATTGATCTCTCTGTGCTTGGCATCCTCTGTGTCTGGTGCCTTTTCTAAGAGCATCTTGCCAGATACCATTTTGAAGACCAAGCTGCTGGTAGAATTTTAGAGGTGCCTTATTGAACATGATGGATATTAAGCAGCCATTAAATACTTCTACATAAATACTGATTATGAAATAGTATCTTTTTCAAATATTGGAAGATCCTGTGTTCCCAAGCTGTTTTATAGTACCTGGGTTTGCCACTGCTTCTGAGTGGTTAATCTAGAGTTGCATTATTAAATATATTTAAAAAGCTCAAAATATGAATTAACTCAGCTAAAAATACTGTGCCTGATGTTGCTGAATAGATGTATGAAACTTTAAATGTGACATGACTGGTGTGGCTGTGAGGGTCAGGATAAGTTATTCTATAGTGTTTTGTTCTTAGCTTCAGGGGAGTTGTTGGCTGTTGCTGGGTTGTTTTCCTAAATGGATTTCAGTGCCAGGCACTTGAGCTGACCTTCAGAAAGGGCACAAGTGCACTGCAGTGGTGGAGAGAGAGCTTGGAAATAAATATTGGTAAGGGCACCATGGACTGGGGTTCTGACCTGCAGCCTGTCTGGAAAGGAGAAGTGTGAACATGTACCACCCAGTTATGAAGTGGAATTCAAAGAACTGGTTTATTTGGGTGTCTGAGTTATGAAAATAAGGATCAGGGTTCTGCTTGTTGGAGAGGCTGCTGAGCAGCCAGGCCTTGGTTTTAAAGAGTAAAGCTGGGTCATTTTCAGCAGCCTCACTGAATGCTAATGAGAAGTGCAGGAACTGCTGGGATAAATACCTATAAATCCTAGGCTGTGTCAGGTCTTCTTCTTGATTTATGCAACCCTGATAGCTGGAGTGGGCTTTAATATGACTAATATGAAGTACAGCCTGTGTGTCCCCATCTCAAACTGTGAACATGCCAAGTGTTATTTTAATTTGATGTTAGTATTTTTTAAAATACCGACTTCTGTTTTTTGTTACAGGTTACATCTTAAGTGTTGTGCTCCTGACTTTACCGAGGCAACACTTGGTTCAGCTTTACCTGTACTTTTTGACTGCACTGCTGCTTTATGCTGGGCACCAAATTTCCAGGTAAGAATAAATGGATTAATTTTGTTAGGTTGGTTTGGGAATTAGAAGAATAACAGTTATTTTGTTAACATCTTCTATAAATGGTTTTGTGGAGGCCTTTTTTCTGTGTCAGACACTTAAATACTTTGGAAAAGTTTACAGAATAAATATGCAGTCAAGTAATTCTTTTAAGTCATTGAAAATACACCAGGAGTTTTGAGGTATTTGTCTGGGGAGTGTAATGTCCACTAATCTAAGGAGAGGAAGCACTTACCACAAAATGTGGCCTCTGATGCAGTAATCTAAGTTACTCAGTGGCTCAGCTAAAATGCTTTCAGCACTGGGGTGTTTTACACAGCAGACAGGATGTTACTTTTAGTTTCCTGGCACCTTGAGAGAGAGAGCAAATAGAGATCAGGAATCCAGTAAAAGCAAAGTAGTAGTGGAATTTATTCTTAAAATGTATTACACAAATTTGAATTTACAATGGAAGCAGGTTTTTTGGATCTCAAATGCAGAGCGAGAGGCTGGAGAGCTCCGAGTACAACAAGACATAATAACCCTCTTTGTTTGGCCCCAGCTAAATCTGTTGAAAGCCAGTGTAAACTTTCTTACTGATGTTTAATTGGAGCCAAAGACACTGCCATCACATGGAAGGCTTTGCATGGGAAGTTTTGAAACTATGGATTTGAGCCTGACTTATTTTGGTGCCTGCTGATGGGAAACATTTAAAAATGTGCTTTCAGTTGATTTAATGGAAGTGATAGTTTTGTTATTTCCGCATCAAAATTGTAGTTCCAGAGCATTTGCTGGAATGTCTTTCTTGATATGTTGTAGTTCAGGGGAGTGTTAATGAAGGTTTTGTGATGATTTGGCAATGTCGCTGTTGTGGCTGTCAGAATTGCAGTTAGTGATTTCCTGAACAGGATGAGTGTACATAGAGACGAGTTACAGCCTCTTACTGCCTCAGTAGGAAGGAAAAAAGGGTTTATTTGTCATCCTTAGGGGAGCCCTGAGTTGTTATAGATGGAGTTTGTCGGTGTTTCTTACAGGGTTTAAAGGCTTACTTACTAGAAAAAGCAAAGTAAACACTATTTAAGAACTTGTATTGAAATAATAAATCTAATAACAAATGCCCATCAGACACAGGGCTTTGGTCCAGAACATTAACAGCTGGAGGTGTTGATGCCACTCTGGATCTTTAAATTTTTTAGAGGAAAGGGAGATGTTATGCATTTGGTTGATACATTAAGGGATAGCACTGTGTTAGCTTTTAATACCTTGTTTGTGTTTCTGTGTAATAGGAATTCTGACTTCTGTTGCATTGTGAGGTTTGAGACTTAATAGGCTTTATTGTAACGTGTTAAGTAACTATTGCTTGGACTGTTCAGTGTGTTCCTACTAAGCTCTCTCTATTTGCTGCTCCTGGAGCGAGTTAATAAAGACTTTAATTAAATCTTGCATCAACTAGCACAAAAAATATATTTAATTAAAAGATGTCATGGATTCAAATAGTCCAGCAGTATTCCCGTGGTATTTTGCAAGGCAAATGTAGCTGCTGATGCTTCTGAGTGAGCTTACCCATTCCCTAGACATGAGGCTGCTTTGGTTTGGAAGGAAGCACAGTGCGGGGGGCTCTCAGCTGAAGCCCATGTACAATCAGGGAATCGTTTGTGGGGAGTGACACTTGAATTAGCTTTACAAAAGAACTTTTGAATCCCATTAGTTTTCATATTGAAAAGAGTAAAATGTGACAGACATATCTGTTGGCAGAGCCGTTCTTATTGCCAAAGCTGTCCAGTTCCAATTGATGTTTCTATTTAGCAGCCTGATCATAGCAAGACATACAGTAGTCACATGTGCAAACTGTTTTTCAGTGGTTTTTGTTACTAATTCTGCTCAGAGCTGAAAACTTCCAGGGACTTGCTTGCATGCACTACCAGTTGGGATGCTATTTAAGACCAATGAAGAGGTCTTATATTGAGGCCAGTTTGGTTAGTGCAAATTATAGAACAAGACCAGATTCATCTGGCACTTGTGACTCTGCAGTGTCCTGGAAATTCTGAGCTGTTAAAAGACTTCAGCTTTCAGTGCTTTTTTTCCACCCCAGAAATAGCTTGCAGTTCGTCTGCAAGTCTGGGAATAAGATCATCTGAATTTTATAGTTAAGCTCTGACTTCAGACTTCCAGGTTTACGTGACCTTGACAAGTCACTTAATTTCTTAAATGTTTGTTTCCTTGCCTGCAGAACTGAGAATTACCTTAATGTGTAAAGATGGTTTAGGTAATATTTGTGAATACTTGGAGCATCCCAGAAGATGCTGCATTTGTATGTAGCATGCTAACCTGGCAATTTAGGTGGAAATAACATACCATCTGTTTATGGAAAAAAGAGAAGTCAGCTTTAAAAACCCAAAATCCAATTTAATGAAATTTCTTTGCCTTAGGTTTCCTGCAGCAGTCTCCAATTTCAGGAAAAATTAATTTAATAAGTGAGTGGCACAGAAATAGGAACAGCTTGAGCTGGGTGCCTGCAGCCAGGGACCCAGAGCACACAAATTCCTGGGTCTTTGTACCCTTCCAGTCAATACACCCGTCCTTCATCCACTCTTCATGTGCTTTGCACACACCCCTTGGTCCAGTGGTGGGTTTTGGTCTGGGGTCTTCTTGTTCCCTGTTGGATTCTTTCTCTGTCTCCAGGTGGTTGTTGGCTGCTTTTATCTGGCTGGGCTGCAGCTTCTGCCGAGTTGTGGCCTCCTTATCTTCCACTTCACACTGGACTCAGGGCCCCCTTCATGTAACTGAGCAGAAGTTCAAGATAAGTTTGACTTTTCTAGGTGGGAGCTTGGAGCTGGTGAGAGTTTGGAGCTCGTGGCCTGAAACTCCAGCAGCTTTAACTACTTTTGCTTAAGCGAAGCCACTCAGACAAAATAATACAGTTACATTTATAACAGTCCTGCTTTTTTTCTTAAGCATTCGTGCTAAGATGTCAAAAGGACCTCAAGAAGTCTTTAAGTAAGAAGGAAGGAACTCATGAAGTCTTTAAATACAACCCTTATTCTTACATACAATGTTATTGCAAGCAACAGGCACAATATAAGCAGGGTGCACAAGGTCACCACTGGATGGAGCATCTGAATATAGATTCCTTTTGCTGTTGGTGACCACTCAAAGAGAGTTTTCCACTGTCAGTGTTGTGCCTCCTTCACTCTTTCCATGGTGCGATGCATCTCTTCTGCACTGAATGGTGACTAGAATTTTTGGTCCATCATTTTGGACATGTTCCAGCAGTTGAAACAGGTCATCAGGTTTTAGTGGCTTCCTCACCAGTGCAGGATTCATTCTGATGGGGATAGGCAGTAAATATCAGCTTAAGTATAATTGGACTGTAACCATTGATTGGACATAATAGGAGCTGAATAATTAAAATTGCATCCCCTAGTATTTCTACAGTTAGAAGTAATTGAGTGATAATTTGTCCCTACGGTGATGTTATTTACAAACATAAGATTACAAAGAGTTTTTACACAAACACATCCTTTTCCAACATAGGCAAGTACAGTTTCAGGGGTTTCTTTGGAATGTATTTCAAGTGACAGATGTTTTGTTCAGTGTCAAAACAAAGGTCTTGAGCTTTGATGGTTTTACTTTACAAATAAATCCCTGTTGTTCTCCAACAACACGTGCATCAATATTGACACTGCCATTTGATACTGTTTTGTTGGGCCCATACTCAGCTCTAGTGGATAGAGAGCAGTTCCATTGGAATTCAGGCCTAATACAGGGAAGGGATTGGGTCTCTTGTGTGTTCTGATGTGATGCATATTGTTGAGAAAAAAGCTGTGGCCTTATTATTATGGGACTGTATGGGAAATTGGCTGGATACCACCACAGTTGGAATTCTCTCTCAAAATCAGTCACATTTTCTCAATTTTTTTTTTTAATTTCAGTGTGTAAGATATGCTCTTCCCCTTCTTTTATGGTTGTGGCTACCATAGATTGTATCTACAATTGTGTTTGCATGCATCTGAGAGCAAGTCCTGATTTTAGAAATTTGTGGGATCTACTCCTCCCTTACTGGTGGAGGGGTGATAACTAAGCTCGTTGTCCTGGGCAGTGATTGGTATTAAGTTAATTTTTTTCACAAGTGGCATTACCAAATACTCTGTTTATTTGAAATCCGGTGTCCAACCACACACAGCAGCTGGAATTGAATGTTAAACAACAGTAGTTCTGAGGCAGTCAACTCTTGTCTTGCTGGTTCTCTCTGTTAAAGTTGGATCATGAGCTGTTTTGGATTCACAACAAAAAAATGAGAGCTGCTTCTTTTGGTTTTACAGAGGTTTGGTCACCCAGCCCCTAACAATGTATGTGAATTAGCTCCTCTTTAGTCTTGTTAACTTTGTACCACAGTGAATTGTGCATTGATTTTGTACTTAGCCATGCAGCTGTGGTTATCTGGGTTAACAGCACCAAGAGTGGTGAGTGAGCTGTCCCACTTCATCTCTTCAGAGTATCAGTTCTTCATAGTGCCATCATTCATTAGCTGGCTGGTTAGTCACCCCTCGTTTGACATGAGACTGGTGTATCCAATTTTCTTTTCTTAAAACAGTAATGCATTTGTCCAGGGCTTTTATCCTCTAAGCGGAGTCGTAAATAAGTGAGTCTTAATTGATTGAAAGTTCCATGTAGTGGCCAAATTTCCCGGGGCTCCCACCAGCTGTCCTAGTAATATATGGCCATTCCTCCTGGCACAAGGCCACTGTGTGCTCTTTAGATAATTGAGCTGTACCATAAATCTCTTCCTAATTTTCCAATACCTTGGCCAAGGGCATCCCCTTTTCTACGCTGAATTTGTTCTCTGTTACCAGAAAGAATAAAGAAAAAGCAAAAAAGATTGTCAGGGAGACCCTCTTGTGGAGTCAGGAAGTTCAGAATTGAGTGTAGGTGCAGCTGTATCCAGTCTTAGTCTCAGATTTGGCCAACAGTTTGTATCGAAAGGATTATGTTTCCCGTTGCTGTGAGGGACTAGAACCCCAATTTTACATGTGGAATTGAATCCCCTTACTGTGTGCACATTACTCTGGTCAGGCTGTGCAGCTGTGAGTGGGCAGGGGAGGGACTCAAACCCGCTTCAGGACTTTCTCCAAATCCACCTAGGGAGTTTTAACACTCACCCTTCAGTGCCTCCTCCTCCAGAGGTACCTGATGAACTCACCTGATGTCAGCACTTGGATATTTGGAGTCAAGAAGTTGTGAAAGTGGTCTGAGATCCCATCTGGTTTCCTGCAGCAGAGTTTCCAATTCCAAGAAAAATTAGTTTAATAATAGAGTGGCATAGCAGTAGGAACAGCTTGAGCTGGGTGCCTGCAGCCACGGACCCAGAACGTACAAATCCCTGAGCCTTTGTACCCTTCCATCCTTCATCCACTCTTCATCTGCTTTGCACACACCCTTTGGTCCAGTGATGGGTGGTCTGGGGTCTTCTTGTTCCCTGTTGGATTCTTTCTTGTCTCCAGGTGGGTGTTGGCTGCTTTTATCTGGGTTGCAGCTTCTGCTGTGAACCAGAGTTCACACTTGGTCTCAGGGTCCCCCTTCATGTAACTGAGCAGAGGTTCAGGATAAGTTCAGCTTTTCTAGGTGGCAGCTTGCAGCTTGTGGCTGAAGACTCCAGCAACTTCAGCTACTCATGCTAAGGAAAACTACTCGGACAAAAGAATGCAGTTTAAAAGAATTCAGTGAACTAAATTAATTTACCACAGTCCTGCTGCTCCTGACAAGGAAGGTGAACGCTGTTTACATTTTATATGTAGTAGCACAAATGTCTTGCTTAAAAGGATCACATTTCTTTTACCCATTTCCAGCTAAAAAGCAGCTTGGGAAAATAAAATATGCAGTTATGCAGAATAGAAGTGATGCAATTAAACACACTGTTAATGCTTAAACTGGAGTTCACATCATTATTTTATTTCATGTTTTGCAGTTTTATTATGATTGTATCCCAAGTGTGTTGAGCCTCACAGAGCTTAAAATAAGAAGGGAGGGAGAAAGAGACTGACTTGTTTCTTATGGATAAACTTAAAATACACTTAATTTTAAGGTTGTCTGTAGACATTAGAAACCTATGAGAGTGTGTTTGATGTTGACAGGGGAGATTAATCAGCCAAAGTAAATGTCAGCAATATGGGTCAGGTCAGATAACCACTGTGCCTTATGCCAGTAATTCTAAAGCATATTTTTAGTAATGGAAGACGTTTTTGTACTTCAGTAACAAAAAACTAATCACGTGTGAAGCTCTGTATCTCTTTACCTTTGTAGGGCAATTTAGTCATGGAGGTCCATGGGTACCTGTGGACAGCAGCTGGATTGAATGAGGCTTGGAATGCCTCTAGAGAATGAACAGCAGCAGTCTGATCTAAGCTTTATTCTTGAATCCTAATTTTCTAAAGTAATGTAGTTTCAGTCATTTCATTAACTAGTAAATAATGATTTTAGCATTCTTGTTTTCTTACATTGCTGCAGTAAAGTGAACAATCCTCAAATGTAAAAGCTGCAGATTAATACAGCTTTAATTGATCAAAATTGAGTGCAGGCACTTGGTTTTTTCAGCGTCTTGTATGGCACTGCAGCTGTTCGAGGCATCTTCTGATTGGTGTCTGTGCCAAATGATCCTTGTGTTTGTACTGGTAATAGGAGAATCATTGCTTTCACTTTCCTCATTCACACATCAGCTACAAATACTGTTTAAAAAATTTAGGAGATCTTAAAGTATTGCTCCTCCAAGCTGGTGGGCCTGAAACTCAATTATAATTGAGAGTTACTTAGAAAACTCAGCCAAGTGCAGACCTCTGTGCAGATGACTGAATCAGACAACAGCAAGAAATGTAGCTCAAAGAAATTTGGGTCATCTCCAAGCACGTTCTGGTGTTGAAGAAGCAACTGTAAGTGCAGCTTTGTTCGTGTCTCTTAGCTAAGTTGTGTGAGGTCATCTTGCTGCACTTGGTATCCTGGATGATTTTGTAACCTGTTTCCTAACAAATATAGAGGAAACTTGATGTCTTCACTGCTTTCCTTCCAGCAGCTTAGAAATAGCCAGTGTTTCCACACAAAATTTGAGGATGGAGCATGATTTTGCTAAGACAAAAAGCCATCTTCAGCATCTTGCAAGTGCTGTTATTTTTTTTCTCTCTTTTGTAACTGATGGATTATCCTGTTTGTGTTGCTGATGCTTTCAGAAAGTGCTTTCTGCTGGTCTATATGATATAAATAAATAAAAAAAACTCCCCTTTGCCCCAAGCATTACAACCTTACGGATTTTGGAAGGTGGAAAAAAAGCACTTTTGCTTAGCTCTACCTGGAGAACAAGGGGAAGATTTCTGTCTAAAATTGTTGTTTTAGATGCCTTTTCAGTCCTCATGTGTTTCTAATTGTAGGTTGTAGTCTAAAGAACCCATTTCAACGTACCTCACATATACTATGACACTTGAAAAGCTGCTCTGAGTAGGCAGCATTGTCAGCTATGAAGAACAGGCTTTGAAGTGTTTGTTTTAGTACCTTGAGATTTATATCTTGAATTCCAGAGATTTTTTGCAAGTGGAAATGTGAATACCTTTGCTTGGGGTAGCAAGCTAATCCTAGGAGCAGGATATATTCCCGCATTTCTGGGGAGAATTGAATGGTTCCAGTAGCACTGAGTTGCATCTATTTCTGCACTGAAATAAAAAGAGCAATTCTTGTATTGGCTGTGGTTTCCGGTCCTATTTTGCTGTGCTTTGTCTGCATCTGTTCCCGGCAAGAGTGGCTTGCCTCACTGATAAAAATAAACACGGAATAACTGAACTGCCCCTCGAGCAAGCAGACTCTGTGAGCTCCATGCGGGGTCAGATCAAGTGTGTCTGTCTGGCATTCCCGGGATGTGATGCAGGTGGATGTGAATCCTGGACAGGATCAGGCAGAAACAAGCACAGGGGTTTTTGTGCTGCTGATGCCTGAGCTGGTGGTGTCCTAAGGAGGGTGGAGCTGCAGCTGCCCTGCAGTGGAGCAGGAAGGGTCGCAGGGCATGGCAGAAAAACGGGCTGGGGATCTGGATGTGGAAGGTCAGGAGCATTGCCTGCTGTCTGGTGGAAGGGGATTAAGGACCCACTGCAGAATTCCTGCTGTGCTGGTCCAGGATCAGCTTCTGAAGGTGTGAAATGCCTGCTCTTAGTGTGAGATTGGTATTTGAGTTCTGTTGATGTGTTAACCTACTCAAGGGCAGGGCCAGTGGATGACCAGTAACAGCAGAAAATTGCCCAGGGTCCTCAGGTTCTTATCTTTCACTTTGGTTGCCAGAGCCCATCCTGCCAACCCCCCTTTTCTGAGGGGAATTACAGGTTTTCAGGCTCTATTACTGTGTCTGTCAATAGTGTTTTATCAGTTTGTGGGTATCTGGTAGGATAGAACTAAACTTTTAAATTGTGTTGCACAAAAGGGTGATGTAGCAACTCTGTTCCTGACTCTAGTCCGTGACTATTGCTTTTCCTTCATACTTATTTTTTAATTTAATGTAAAGAACTTCTTAAGTGAAAAATACTATGAGCATTACATTGGAAGATCTCTCTGTCAAGCTCTCAAATTTTTTTCATGCATTGCTGGTGGGAAAAGAAATTATTGTTAGGAAGAAAAACACTTAATAAGGATCCTTAAAAATGGAATGGTGCTTAAGAGGCTTTGTCAATAAGCAGTTTGAGGCCACGCTCTGAAGAACAGCTTAGATATCCCAAAGGATTTTTACAGCTCTGCCAGTGAGTCTAATTACAGATAATTCTGCTCTTGCTTGAGTCATGGCTCAGTCAGAGCCTTCCATCAGTGTGGCTGCTGGAACAGTAGTGTTAATATTGCTTTTTGCAATTTAGTTAATTGGCTTTGACATACACTGAAGTTACATATATGTAGAATGAATAAATTGCTTCTTGTCTGAATCAGATGGATCATAATAGTTTGTGGGTTTGTGTTTTTTAGGGATTATGTGAGGAGTGAATTGGAATCAGGCTATGAAGGACCAATGTACTTGGAGCCTCTCTCTATGAACCGTTTCATGACTGCTTTAGTAGGTAAGTGTTTTAAATATTTGAGAGAGCTCTAATTCTCTTTATTGGAACCTATGCATGTTTTACCTCTTGGTTTCAAATCTCTTTTATTACTTTAACTTGTTGTGATTCTCATTAATATGCAAGAGGCATGGGAGGATAGCTGTAACCTGCCTGGCTTTTTCTATGCCACTGAGTTACCAACACCCCATGCTTGCAGCTCTGAAATATTTTCCAGGTCTGTTTGTTATGCTCTGCCTCTGTTCTTCTCAAATTTGCAGTCTGATTCAGAACAACTGGAGTGTCTGTAATAACCTTTATATGGAAATACTGTAGAAATATCAAAAGTAATGTGCATTTGTAGTGTTTTTGTCAATTCAGTTATTGTACACATTAATTCTTTATTGGCTTTATAGCTGAACACTGTCATTCTCTTACAAAATCTGGTGAAATACATTGGTGGGTGTGAGCATGGGACTACAGGCTGCTGGTTTTTTTACAGAGTCCTGAGGATATTTCTAATTAAAGAGTTAAGGAATAGCAAGCCAAACACATTTAAATTGATTAATGGCAGAGATGACTTCCCTACCTAAAAGTCCTAAATAAATCACGAAGAATTGGACTTCCCAGAGTGTTTCCTTATCCTTCGAACTTTGACTGGAAGAGAGTAAATTCAGTGTTAAGGTTGCTACACCAAACCATATGTTCTCCTTAGAGGATACTGGAATACACACACACACACACACACACAATGTGTATTTTAAAGTTAAGCCTGAGATAAAGCTTGGAAGAAAAATCTTCCTTAATTCCTTTCACTAAGATCTGTGGTTTTCATCAGATTATTGACAGATTTAGTCAACCATATACTGTTGGCAAAACTCAGCTGCTTTCTGTTTACTTGCAGCTGCTACTGGCAGATAAATATTGGTTTACTACTTTACAGTATGTTAGGTCTGACAGAATTTATCCATCTCCTGTCTGCCTGCATCGTTACTTTCAAATGTGGTATTTGTCTTTGATTTTAATATTTTTTAATAGAAGTAACATTGGTAATTTTCAAGGAAACATGATTTAGACATCGTTTCCTCTCTCTTCTGAATGTCTAGATATATTTTTCTGCTTTGTGCAAATGACACCAAATTACAACTAAAGCTTTTGGCCTGCTTTTTATGAGACAATGCTTGTAATTAGTCCTGTGAATCTCTCCCAGGTGCAATGCAGGGTTCCATGGTAAAGCAGAATCCCTCAGAGCTTCACTAAGCATCAGGCAGGCCTGGGCAGGAAGAGATCAGGAGGCATTGTGTCATTCAGTTACACTTACGAACTAAACCGAGAGTCAAACCCAGCATGCTGCACCCAGGTTTTAATACGGATTAAAAACAAGTGAGAAAAAGATAATGGTTCTATCCAATACAGTTTCAGGTTTTAGTGAGTATCAGACTAAAGTGTCCCCTTATTGTAATTGTGTTTCAGAAATATGTGCTTGTGACTACTAGCAAATGTGTATGTGTTAACATACTTAATATCGCCTTTCTTAATTTTCCTTATTCTTTTAAAGCTAACTTGAAAATGTAATTTTGGTCTTGATGACAAGCAGTCATCTTTGGGGAAGACTTGTGAAAGTGGTCTGTGAGGCTTGACAGTGTTTTGTATAAATAAGAAACATTTTCTCAGATTCGTTGTATACAAGGATGTTTATTCAGTGGAGTCTCAGGAATTCACAGCACTGAGTGGTGTCATCCTCACAGCAAAATGAATGTACAGGTGCTTTGCTCCATCTTTTTCTCACACATTCTGACAGGGTGTTGTGCTGCAGCACTGCTGAGAGGCACCAAAGCAGGTGTGTGAGGGAATGGAATAATGGTGCTACTGGTACAGCTCTGGTTCCTGAAGTTCTGATCAGAATTAAGGGAATGATGTCCACTATCAGCTGGTTCACAAATGTAACCTTTGTGAATGCTTGTATTCATTCATACTTTCTGAATGGGATCTCACAGTCATTTCTTCCCCATCTTCTGCATCTAACTCAGTTTGATGACTGTTGTCTAGGGATAATAACGTGTTCCTAAGTGCTGGATGGAAGAAATAAATGTCTTTGGAGATGGCCCCTTGGATGAGTGAGCCACTTTGGGAGCACTTCAGCTGTGAACTTTCCAAAGCTGCTGTGTGGTTTTGCAAGTGATGCTACCATGAAGACTTGCTTATTTTTATGGCACAGTAATGGGGTTCTATATTAACTTTAGGATACCTTGTTTTTGAGTAACAGTCACTGCTGTAGCCAGGGAGTTTGTTAACATCAGCTTTCTAAAGTTGTGAATGAAATAAAGATGCTTCTCTACTCCAAGTGGCTTGTACAGTGGCCGTGCCATGTCAGCTTTCTTGCTGAACGTTTTCCATTAGCTTATGAACTGAGAGGCTCTGGCTACCTGTCAGCAATGTTTAATGTATTTGTGGAGGTTTGGGGAAGGGAAAAGAATGGGCAGGCAGTTCACACAATGGATTTCTTCCTTATTGCCTCATTCCCTAGCAGAGGAACCTGGTTGGTGTCTCCCAGGGGTGTTCCAGCTGGGGTTCATTAGCTGTGTTTGTCAGTTTTCAGGCCACAGCATTTCAGTTTACAGGGTGCAAACATTGACCTGGATTTGATAGTCTTAGCAGATACCTAGAGTGTTAAAATATATGATTTGATAGGAAGTACAGGCTACTTTCTCTGGCTGATCCTGCTCTGTGATGTTGATGACTGATGCTGTACAGCTCCACCTGCAGATAAAGTGTGATTTACTGCAGAGAGAGATTTTCTGTCCTGAACTAAGGTGCTGCTACCCCGGTTAAAAACGGGAAGTACCATCATTCAAAGCTCCATTGGAGACATTCATGCCTTTCCTGCAGGAGCTGAGAACTGACAAGGTGCACCCTTCAGGGAGGAGATTGGAGCCTCCAGACAAAGTGCTCCATGTATTTCCTTTGATAGTGTGTACAGTTCTCCTTCCCATGACAAGTAACTTTTGATCAGAGTTTAAATTAAAAGGGTGGGAGGGCCAGAGTTGAGCAGGGATGAGCAGCACACTCCACATGGGGCTGTTGCAGGAAAGCAGGTTCTGCTGTTTACTGAGGCTGAACTCAGAGGCTCAAATTTGTGATCGGAGAGCTCCAGTCATCCCAGGGGTTGTTTGATGTGATGCTGTTGCAGTATTTGGTTTCAGATGACGACACTTATTAAACGCCGAAGAACACATTGGATGCTGGTGTTTGTGTCTCTTTGTGTGTGAAGCTGAGTTGCCGTAGTTACCATAAGTCGCAGAAATCCTCGCAAGCTGCCTACCAGGCTCCTGAATATGACAGCACAGCAGTGTGCTGGTGGTGTCTTAAATAGGGTTGTAGCAACGTGTGTGTGGGCAGAGAACAACAAAGCAGAGGGAGAACGCTTCAGAGCTGGAGTCTGCTGAATGTCTAAAGAGATGAGTAGAGTAACTTTCTCTGAGGCTCAGAAGACCCAGTATGCTGATACTGTCTTGCTGAGAGCAAGGGTGCTCGTTCTGCAGAGACATCTGCTAATTCAGAAAGACATCTGTCAAGGTGACAGTAGGAATTTAACTTGAAAGAGGACAGCATGAAGGAGGGAAAACTTTGTATGCTTAAGTAGTAGAGATTAGAGATAGCTTTCAGCTCAGTTGCAGTTATTTTGAAAGCAGAAGTCCTTCCCTAGGCAGGGAAGCTTGGCAGAATGAAAGCAAAACCCTGGTACTGCTGTTTCTCCTCTTGCAGCTTCTCTCCCCAGCCCATCCAGAAGGGCTTACAAGGTCAGTGAGCTTGTGTGAGCACATGGAGTTCCCGCTGACCTAGAGATGTTACTGGCCTTGGTCTGGTTCCTCTGTTTTCCTAAGGCCAGCTCCTGGTTTCTGGGAGAGTTATGACATGCAAACATTTTGGGAGGTGGTTCCAAAAGAGGGCATTAACACTTGAATTTAGTACCATGTATTAACACTTGAATTTAGTACCATGTATTGTGGCATTCGGATGTAAATTAACATAGATGGTGAACAAGGGTCTGCTTTCAAATAATATGCCATAAATTTCTTCCTTACTGTGAATTTTGCCCCATTCAATTTCCTCTGGGATCAAGGATACAACTTCAGTGTCCCTGATAGGAGCAGTTACACTGAAGTGGTGTTGGTGCTTTAGAAATACCACCCTCCAAATCTGTGGGTGTGTGGGAGAGATGTGCTCATGCTTGTGTCCCCATCAGCTATTAAAGAGAATTTAGTTGTTAATTATTGGTCACTTGCAAGCTTCAGTGATCATTCTGAGCAGCTGCCTCAGGGCGTTATGAAATTATTGAAGTCTCAGCTGCTGACCTGGCTCTTCTCCTCTTGCTGTTCTTGGCCAATAATTCCTCTTGACAGTGTAAATATTGTTGCTCTAAAAGCCATTTGGGGCCTCTGATTGCTTTTTTGTGTAGGTCAGGATGAAATAGTGTAGCTGGGCTTCAGAAAAGCTGCTGTGTGTACAGATGCTGATGGGGTTTTGGGTGAGTGAGGAGTGGTGAGGAAAGAGAGGGTTGGCTTGTTGGGTTATCCTGTGTATGATTTATTCCTGGGGCTTTATTAATCTGATTCTGCATGTGTTTTGGGCTTACAGCTCACTAATGTGGGAAGTGAAAGCATTCACTGTGTGCGCTTTGGAAAGGGTAACTTTAGTGACCCAGCAGAAGACACAGAGAGGAGCCTTGTTTCGTAACAGAGATGTCCCAGTTAGAACCGTCATAATGTGCTGGATGTTGATAACGGTGTTCTGGAAAGATAACGTATTAAAATACGCTTTTTCCTGAAGGGGATAATCAGCTTGATTCTGAACTGCTGTGTCGCGTTTCCAGGGCAGCTGGTGGTGTGCACGCTCTGCTCTTGCGTCATGAAGACCAAGCAGATCTGGCTCTTCTCTGCGCACATGCTCCCTCTGCTGGCTCGCCTCTGCCTCGTTCCCCTTGAGACCATCGTCATCATCAACAAATTCGCCATGATCTTCACCGGCTTGGAAGTGCTCTACTTCCTGGCATCAAATCTGCTGGTGCCCTACAACTTGGCAAAATCTGCGTACAGAGAGCTTGTCCAGGTAAGATGGTGAATGTAACAGTTCTGTTGTGTGAGACTTTTGTGCAGGAAAAAAGTAAAAAACGGCTTTAGCTGTATTGTGTGTATTGTTGGTATGCTAACTCATCTTTTCTTAGCCAACCAAATGAGCTCCTATCCATAGCATCTCCTTTCTTTAATTTATGATAGCTTTGGATGGGTTAGCAGTTAAGACATGAGCCTGAATTATGCTGCTGGCCAGCTGAGCATGGCCACTTTGCTTATTCCTTCTCAAATGCAGGCTAAAAGACAACATTGTGTCTGACTGGAATTTATTTGCAGCCTTATTACATGAGGAAGGTAATCCTTGTGCATTCATTGTAGTAGCTGTTCATGTCAAGAAACACTATCTATATGAGAAGTGCTCATAATTATAGAAGTGTTAAATTGGGAGTGACACTGAAGCTGATTTTGACTCTAATAATCACTAATTTAGTGATGTGTCACTTGCACAGTGATTTAAAAAGTCTGTGGTGTTTTCTTTAGAGCAGCAACATTACTGAGACCTCGAACAAGAGGTCCATTTTTTTAATACTTTGACATCTGATATAAGTTTAGTTTAAAAGACACTTTCTCAGTGGTACAGAAACACCACATCTGTTTTTTTAATATAAAATATATATGTATATGCATCCTTCTGTATATTTCAATATAAAAAGATTGATGCTTGCGTGGCTTTTGACTGAGCCACTGTTTCAGCTCTTGCCACGGGCTGGTTTTTTTTGCTAATCAAGCCACTGTTTTTTTTCTCTTCTGCTCTTCAGAAGCAGTCTGAAAACTAACTTGTTAAGCTCTTTCAAAACCTTCTTTAAAGCTCTTGTTTGCTGTCATATCTGTCATGTACAAACAAAAACTTGGCAACAGGAGGTCTGTGCTGTGCCAAGGTCTCAGCCTGTCATGTTGATCATTGGTGTCTGGTTATTTATTTTGTATGTAGTTGGTCTTTAGAGCAGGATTACCCTTCTGTGTTTGTACAGCACCTAGCATGGTCTGACCTCGTTCATGAAATCATAGATTTGTTTAGATTGGAAAAGAACTCTGAGATCATCAAGTCCAACCACTCAAACATGTCCCTTAGTGCCACATCTGTGTATCTTTTAAATCCCTCCAGGGAAGGTGACTCCACCACTGCCCTGGGCAGCCTCTTCCAATGCCTGACCACCCTCTCAGTGAAGAAATTTTTCCTGATATCCAATCAAAACCTTCCCTGGCTTGTAGATTTGCTGATTTAAAAACGGATTTGGGAGCTGACTGGCAAAGCTTCAGTATCCTGTTTTCCAGTGAGAATAGAAATATGCTTACTGTGCATGAGTGGCAACATTTGGGGTAAAACAATTGCATGTCTGTACAGCTCAAAGCCTTGCAAAGGTTAGAACTAGCACTTCAATTTTCCATGTGCATGAATGGGTGCACAGTTTGGCTTCTTGAAGTCAAATTCAGATTAGATTTGGATTTGAGACCTGTATGTATTTTTTATTAGAAATGTGTGTTTAAAACACTTCAGCATCTTACAAATGTTTTAATTGCAAACACATTCCAGGTTGAGGGGGAAAATACTTGTTTCTTGCTGATTTTTTGTTTGTTTGTCAGAATTGAGTTCTAAATATTGCTGTTGCTCAAGTCTCCTCCTCATCTGTTGAACTGCTTGTCTCCCCTCTGCCCCATCCCAGTATTTCAAATCTTTCTATGCCAGGCTGTATTACAGCAATCATGAAGAAGTATTCCTTGTATTCCTGGCCTTTGGACTCCTGGCTTTTTATGCAGAGGGCATAAAGGTTTTTTTCCCTTGGGAATACAGAAAAAATGGCAGAAAATTTGTAGTGTGGCACTGGGTTTATAAGAGTGTTGGATGCTGCTTTTCCAAATGCATGTAATAGAGTTGCAGTTAACAGTTGGAGTGGTTTTCACAGTGTATTGGAAGAACCCAGGATTTTTGTTTTTCAAGAGCTTGCTGCTCTTTGCTTGTGTTCCTGAAACAGCAGAAAAAACATTGGCTCATGGTGTTCATGTAACTGGTTGCATCTTTGCTACAAATCAAGCCTGGATGTGTATTCCTGAGGAGGATATTGCTGTTGCAACTGGAATATTTTCCTGCTTGTATTTCCATTGCTGTAGCTCTGAAGAGTTGTTGGTTTACAGTGCTGTCCTGGTGTTTGTGAGTTCACTGTTGTTTTAGGCTTGATTTGATTGCAGGTTTGATATCGGTGTCAAAACTTAGTGAATATTGAATGTTAAACACCAGGATTGTTTCCTGAGAGTCCTAACAGGTGGATCAGGGCAGCTTTTTGTGTTTGTGTGTATGTTAGACTGTGCCCAATGGTATAATTTAAAAGCAGGCCCAGAACCTTGGCTGCCTGTTTGCAGCAGAAGATGCCAGAAATGCCTCACGGTTATGAATCTCCATTATGAGCGTACCGTGACCCTTTCCCAGTGTGGTGGAGCACTCTGCCAGGAGCTGCACAGGGTTGCTTGCCTTGGTCCCAGGCCAGGGGAGTCTCCTGAGGGCAGGTGCACTTCCTTGAGACAAGTCTGTGAGCAAAGCAGGAGCTTGGCACTGTGTTCCTGCCAGCAGCATATTGCTCGTCCATCAGCCCCAGTGCTACAACAGGTCCCGTGAGTGTTGTATCCCTCATGCTTGTCAGCTTTTTTAGCATTTCCTAAAATTTCCTTGCCATGATGGCTTCTATGTCGTTGTGGGAAGCAGGTGATGAGGAATTAGTAGTTATGAGTGGTTTCCTTTTGACCTAAGTCCAGCTGTATGAAGTTCCAGCTTCTTGGAAATGATTGTAACTTAGTCTTTGAGATGCAGAGGAAATACTTTGAGCTTCAGAATCTTCCAATATAAGTCTTAAGCATGAATTTCAAAGCACTTGGTGGATTAGGTATGGGATCCTTTTGAGATACTTAAGCGTAAAATATATGGGGTGTTAAGTTTTTCCTTAAAAACAGGTCAGCAAAGTAGATTTACTAGTTTATTTTTTTAATGATATGACTCATTTCGGTGTCTAATGTGTGCAGTGACTTAGCAGTAGCTACAGAGAAAACTACATTGCTGTGACTCATACTGGGCAAGAGGGTCTGAGGGGGCTGGCATGACCTGGAGCCACGTGTCCTCACCCCTCTGGCTGTGAGTGGGCTGCAGGGAGCAGCTCCAAGCCAGGTATTTGTGGGAAGGGACATTGAGCTGTTCTGAGGGTTTGCTGCTGGAGTCAGGTATTTCTCCCTGCTGCCAGACAGACTGGAAATCTGTCACTGCAGAACCTGAGCTCTGCCTTTGTCAAGCTGCAGTTCGATGTACCTCCTCTCTTCCTGTAGCGTGGCTGATGTCATGTGGATTATCCTTGCCTTCCTTGTGACTGTATTGTTGACTTTCCTTTTGTTATCAAACCCCAGGTGCTGTGACTCAATAACAAATTGCCTTTTTGTGTCTTCCCAGGTGGTGGAGGTGTACGGGCTCCTGGCACTGGGAATGTCTTTGTGGAACCAGCTGGTGGTCCCAGTGCTTTTCATGGTGTTTTGGCTTGTCTTATTTGCTCTTCAGATCTATTCCTATTTCAGTACACGGGACCAGCCTGCCTCCAGAGAGAGGCTTCTCTTCCTCTTCTTGACCAGGTAATTCAGGAGTCTGCAGATAGTTGGTTTTTTGTTTGAACTGTCTTCTGAAATGAATGTCTGTGCTCTTTTAGAGATGAGATGTGTGTATTGGCTTTATTGCACTTGGATATCCAACAAATATTTGTCTTTATTGCAGCAACCACGCATATAAACCCTGTTGAGCTTCTCCTACAAAGGCATGGATCCCATTCAGAGCAGACAACGTTAATAGAACTGTGGGAGAGCTCCCAAAGAAAGCAAAATATTCCTTTGAGGAAGGCGCAGCCATAATTAGAGCTTTGGTCCAGAAGTTGTTTTCAGTATATAAATTGGTTTTATGTCTGAGATATTTCAGCTGAAGTTCAGTCCATCTGATACGTTATTCATTATTGTGTTGCTTTCTGAGCCTTGAATGTCTTGCTTCATCATTTTGGTGCGGGACACGTTCTTGAGTGCAAGCAGCCAAAGCACCCCTCTCTCAAAGCAGCTCTTGAGCCCAGTGGTTAATGTGGCAGAGGTGTAAAGATCAGAGATACCGGATTTGTAAAAGCTTTATAAAAACTTAAAGTTTTATAGGCCATAGTGTTTTATAAAGTTTAAAGGTTGTAAGATAAAGGATAGAGGTCTGTGTTAGTACTGTTACTGAAAGGCAGCATTTGAAGATTCTCCTGGCTGAGACCTGTGTGTCTTTTCCAGCTGTTTGTACATGCACAGGGAGCAGGAATGCAGGGCAGAGAGGAGCTGGGGGTGCTGCAGAAGCTGGGTTAGGCAGATTAGTTACAGTGCCATAGTGGGATGGGGAAAAGAGAGGTAATAGTTGTCTAAACACCCAGCTAACACAGGACAGAGTCTTTAGGGACCATACATCATCAGTTCTGCTGTTTGATTAGAAACTTCTTCATCACTACAGTTTTCCAATCAGACTTTACAATTCCTGAGCTTTTTCTTGCCTTGCTGTTTATCTGTCTGTCTGTGGTGCCATCCTGTAAGTTGTCAGAATTAGTTACCATTAAGGAGAAATACCAAGGATTTTTACTGCATGTAGTATTAAAATTGCTTATGGTGTCACCCTGCATTATGCAGAAGCGCTGACTGTGTTACCTGGTTGTTAACTAAACCACTGGGGTCTGAAATTTTTCTTCCTGTTAATTTCTGCTGCAATTTTAGTTTTGTTGCAATAGAGAAGAAGCAATCCTTTTCCTTGAAGCTGAGTTTATTCGTATACCAAATTATTATACTTCTCCTATTTGTGGTGAAGCAGGGACAAAACACTGATTCATCTTAAAAACAGAAACTCTAATGATACCAGTAACAGCCTCTGACCCCTAGGAGGGAGCTGAAGTACCTTGTCAGGTCAGGTAATAACATAGTGCTGGCTGTTCAACAAAGTGTAAGAAAGGATGTGCTCTGCCATGAAAGCGAATGAATTCTGCATCGGTGCCCTTTAAGTGAACGATTGCTTAAAACAGTGGGGCTGGAATTCAGGTGGGAGCAATTGGGGTGTACACAGCAGCTGTGTCTGACTCCATGAGAAGGTTGGAGTGGCTGTGCTGGGTCAGACCAAGTCCTGATGGAGCCTGGGATCCAGTTCCCAGCAGTGGCTGCAGATGGGTTCCTGGAAGGACACCCACCCATTGTATGACAAACAGGATGTTTCCTAGGACTCATCCAGTCCTGCATCCAACTTCTTCTGCCAGGCTACATTAGCTGGATGTGGCTAATCAGTATTTCAGTAACCCTCAGAAAACTCTTCCATCAGTTTATGCTTTCTGCCCTCAAACCCATGTACACTTGTGTCATTTGGAAGATCCTGAGGCAAGGAGTTTTTACAGCTCAGCCTTGTTTCTATAATGAAAAATCCATTTTGATTGCTTGAATCCATATAGTTTCATTCAGTACCCTTCAGTTCATGTACTGGGGAGGGGAGACAGGGAAATCAAGTTGTTTTCTTGAAAACTGAGAGTAGCCTAAGTGTTCTTCTCAGACTGGGAAGCTCTTGTTCAATATTTGCTGTTTAAAACTATTCTGTACCTTTCACTGTTTTTGTTGTTCCTCTCAAAATCTTTTCCATGGTTTTTTAACTGCTGTGATTTTTGAGAAGCCATGAAGAGTTCAGCTCTTTGGGACAATTTATAAACTTGTGCTTGACACATAAACATAATAAAGCTCCCCAGGCATCTCTTGAGCTCATAAGCTCCTCTGGGACTCCAGCATAGTAGATCAAGTTTAAGAAGGGGCCCAGCATTACTCTGACAAAAAAGCAGAAAAACCAGGATTCTTGATTACCGATAATTTATTTTGAAGCAAAAAATTGGAGTTCCTCAAATACCTCACATAAATAATTGCTTTAAATACTATGTTTCTCGCTACCTTGATCACCAGGAACATCTAAAAGCTTTTTCAGCCCCCCTTGGCTTGGTAAACAGGTGGAATTTGAAGACTTACTGGAAGTACTGTAAACAGTGTATGTAAACACATCAACATTTTCTGCTGTGAACTGCTTTCAAGGGATATTTCAGGTTTAAGTAGTCACTAAAAGAGACAAAGTAAATGTCTCTTGGATGAGCTTTATTTATTTTTGACGCATGGGCTTCCTCAAAGCTCTTTTGTCAGAGCACTGGGCTGCTTCACTCATCACTCAGTTAATTAGCAGGACATGGTTTTGACCATGGCAATTTCTCTCTCAAGACTACTGTCCTGAGGAACAAATGAAGATTTATAAATGAATGTGTCAGTGTATTACCTCGGATTACGCATATGAGTATTTCCAGATGTGTAACCCCTGGCTGACAGCTGGCTCTTTACCTGGCATTGGCAGTGCTGTGTTTCGGAACCCGAAGCACATTCTGGGGCTTGGGCTGCTCCAAATATCACAGTGCCAGGGCCAGTAGAAGAGCAGCCTGAAAGTGCGTGATGCAGCTGTCAAATGAGTCTGGGGTCTCAATCTCTGGAACTTTGCTGTAGCAAAAGAGAGGAAGAAACCTGCTGAAGGGGAGCCTTCTCTGCTGTCTTTTTTCTGCTGCTTCAGGCTCAGCCGTTCCAAAGACAGCTGTTGCCCACCTGACTGATGGAGATGCTGACAAAAAGCCCCACTCTCCCAAGAGGATTTATTAGTTTATTTATTTATTAGTTGGATGTTGGCATTATTATGGATAGGAGGGTAGCGTGCTTTAGTGACTCCAGCTGCTTTAACTGGGTGTTTGAGGTGCTGGGTGAAATTCCAGCGAGTGACTTAAATGCTGTGGAGGCTCTGGGCTTGCCTGCGGCTCCGAACCCCAGCGGCAGCAGGACAGTGCCACCACGTGGCCCTGCGCCGAGGGGACTGCAGGGATGTCACAGCACAGCCCTGCCTCCAAGAGTGAACTCTGTGAACGTTACTCTTGGAAAGAAGTAATAAAATCCATCTCATCTTTTTCTTTTACTGCAGGATTTAGTGGTGGCGTAGAACTTTTAACATCATCATTAAACCAAACGAATTTTGCTTTAAAACCACTTGCAACGTTAACAGGACAAGGGGAGAGCTCATCACATTGCTTTTAACTGATGAACCTTTTCTTTTGTTTCTTTTCCTCTCTCTCCTGGCAGTATTGCCGAATGCTGTAGCACTCCATACTCACTGCTGGGATTGGTCTTCACAGTCTCCTTTGTTGCTTTGGGAGTTCTGACTCTCTGCAAGTTTTACTTGCAGGGTTACCGAGCGTTCATGAACGATCCTGCTATGAACAGGTAAGGGCCTTGTGCCTAGGGTCTGAAAAGAAACAGATAAAAAGGGGATTTATATAAAAATACAGGGGTGGCATTGCGGTTTTTTGACCTGTGACCTCTTGACAGGCTTTTTGTATGCCAGTCTGTGTGTGCATTGAAAAGATTTGAGGTGAAAATACTTGTCACAGACTTCCTGGGAGATGGTTCATTTCTGCACAAATTCAGGGTTGTTGCTTGGGATTTACAATTGCTTTTATTTTCGCGAGTCACTGAAAAATTGTCACATGCTTGCATAGTATAAACATTCCATGTTTTTGTTTCCTCATCTCCCCTCTAATCATGTATAAAACATTACTAATCTGTGAGGTTTAAGACACAGTGTTGTATGGATTGCTTGTAAATTGTTATGGGAAATAGCCAAAATGGCTTTTCTCAGGCTTGTCCCAACTTGTCTAATATGAAATTGGGATCCTGACACTGCCTTTCCTGTTACTGTAGCCCATAACTCTACAGAGGGTTGAGACCGTTTGCAAAAGAATGTTTTACATTTTGGATCTAAGATGTGGAAGCAAAACGGTATAAACTGGGGCTGCCTAAGAGTAGTCTATATAAAAACATCTTTTGGTGAAGAGTGTACTTTACTGTATTAAGTAATGGTGCTCTGAATGGTGATCCTCAGAGGGATTAAAGTCACTCTGAGGTTCCAAGACAGAAACAAGTGTACAGCTGTCCACTTTGGTCTAGGTACAGGGGGAATAAACTGAGAAATGGAAAAATTGGTAATTTGCCTAAACTAGGTCCTTAAAATGCTTTGTGCTGGGTGGTGTTTGAGCTGGATGTAGCCCAAACACAGCTTGTCAGGAGCAAAATCTGCTGCTTCCTAGGCCCAGCACTTCAGCATTTCTGTAAACATCCCTCCTCCCTGGTTAAAGCCTTACAGGGACACCAGTGAAACCTAAAACCAGTGACATATAAAAGCTTGTGACAGAAGCAGACAGTTTATTTTCTGGTGTTCCTGGATGTACTTTTGAACCAGCATTGGCACAGAGATGTGATTGTTCGGTTTTTTGCCTGTGTTGATCTGCAGGGGGATGACTGAAGGAGTCACGCTCCTGATCCTGGCTGTGCAGACAGGTTTGATTGAGCTCCAAGTTGTGCATCGGGCATTCCTGCTCAGTATTATTCTTTTCATTGTGGTGGCATCCATCCTTCAGTCCATGCTGGAAATTGCTGATCCCATTGTCTTGGCATTGGGAGCCTCAAGGGACAAGTAAGAGACTGGTTTCCTAAACGGAGAGTTTCTCAATGCTCTTTTAGGAGGTGATAAACTAGTAATTGATGGCTTTTAGTAGCTTGTAAAGTTGCCTGGGTTTTTTTCCGTATGCAGATTTCTTTTCTAGTCTAAGTTCTCTAGTTTTGTGGTTCCAGTTAAGCAAATCCAGGACTATGCTCTCCCCACCCACACTCCATTGTGTGGATTTGCAGAATGGTTTTTCTTAACCACCTCTGCAGCTGGCTGGGTTTCCCTCTAAAGCAGTGATCTCACACAGCAGTTGAGGGTGGGAAGTTTCTAGGAGTGACCTTGTGTTAGATATTGTAAAACCTATTTTTTTCGGTGAGGCTGTTATCCCAAAATGATATGGTTTGCTGGTACAAAATAATAGGTGGAAGGTTTGCCTTAGTGTCCCACATGTTGGGATCGTGAGGGATTGTTTCATTTGTGTTTCAAAGAGCCGTATTGGTGGTATGTAGTGTTCTCATGTTAATCTGGTTTTATCTTTGTCAATTGCGTTTGTCTTTTCCCTTTCTGTAACCTGGAAGTGAAGAAATGAACAAAGAACGTTTGTTTATGTGTAGAGTTTGTTTAGCTTAGGGGTGTTCTGCCTGCAGCAAGTTAACTTCCAGGGTAGAAACAGAGGAAAAGGGAGTAGAGCCAGGATAGGAGCATCTGCCCAGCTTAAACAAGCGGGGGATAGCAAGTTTTAACTCTTCTGCCAAATCTCCCAGACATTTCTAAATCAGCAAGAAACAGGATAAATTCCACTTCAGCTCTCCCTTCCTCCCTCACCCACAGACACAGAATTGCAGACCTCAAAGTCACTCTGATGTTTCTTCAGACTGTATTGAATTAATCAGTTTGTGCTGCTGTCCTCTGCCCCCAAATGCTTTGACTTTTTTCTGTACCTCATCTCCAGAGCTAAGTGAGGTTAAAATACAACCTGAGGAACAAGTAGAGGTAGTATGGTAAATTACTGGAGATACTCTGAAAGCCTTCACAAATGGATGCCTGTAAAAAGATTGATGGTGTGTTTAGGTTGGGGAGATTAGGAAGCAGTAGATGATAGGGGCAGAGCAAGGACTGGCAGAGATAAATGTTCTAGTCCTGCTACATTTCTTCTTTTGTGATCTCTGAACTGGGGAATATATTTCTAAAGGTAGCAGGGTTAAATCTGGTGATGAAAGGAAATAGCTTTGCCCCACAGCTATAAGCTGAAGATGAAGACTTGCGAGAATTATTTAATTTGGAGACCTCTCTTTGTTTAGAGAAGTGCCCAATCAGTTACACGTTTAATAATTTGTTTTAATGGACTTCCATCTTAACATTCAGTATCTCAAGTACTTATTTTGCCCATAATTTTTGTCTTTCTATTGAAAACAGCAAGGGTCAGATGAGAGGGAACTTTCCACAGCTGCATGTGTGCAAGCTGGGAATGAGACTATGCCCAAGTAAAATAGAAACTCCTTTCAACGAGCTAAAGCCTTGAGCAAACATCTAACGTGCCTACATCCAGCAGTCACTCTGTTCTTACTCTGACACTCAAATCAGGCTTGAAAAATAAAATCCTATTGTGTTGTTTTGCAGGAGTCTGTGGAAGCATTTCCGAGCAGTCAGCCTCTGTCTGTTCTTACTCGTGTTCCCTGCGTACATGGCCTACATGATCTGTCAGTTTTTCCACATGGATTTCTGGCTGTTGATCATTATCTCCAGCAGTATTCTAACCTCTCTTCAGGTAAGAACATCAGCCCTGTGAAGCCCTGCACTAACTGTGATCCTGTTAGTCCAAGAGGGAAAATACATGGTGAGAAAAGAACAGGGATGAGAGAAGGGCAGAATTACAAGGGGTGATAAAACATCTTTTTCTTTGTCCTGTATCTGAGGCTGAGGAGCTCCTGGGTGGGCTGAGAACAGAGCTGAATGGAAGTCTACTTCAAATTATAAAGCCAAAAGGCTTTTGAGGGTGTTAGTACCATAGTAAGAAGGTTTTTTCCCGGAGTACTCATTTATGTGTCATTACTTAGCTATAACTCTTTGAAAGCAATTTGATGTTCAAAACACAGTAGTGTAAATAGAGGAAATATTTTATACTAGAACTATTTGTTAATACTTGGGCTTTTTATTACTAAATTTTAAAAATTGCTCATTAAAATGCTCAGCACTCTTGTTTAATCAACTCGGCTGTGTTCTGGACTCAGGAAGGTAAAGAAGGGGAAGTTCTTTGGAACAGGCTTAAATGCTTTGCAAGAAAGAGCAACTTTTATTTGCTGAGAAGTTCAGCAACAATGTTACTACTTTGGGGCTTGCCCTCTGTCCAGCTGGGGGGTGTTGGGTGAGCAGAGCTCGGTGGCCAGCACTGAGTGACTCAAGCTCCAGTTCAGAACTGGGAGCTGAGCTTAAGGCCTTGTGCTGTGTTACAGGTGCTTGGGACACTCTTCATTTACGTTCTGTTCATGGTGGAGGAGTTCAGGAAGGAGCCAGTGGAGAACATGGACGATGTGATCTATTACGTGAACGGCACGTACCGGCTGCTGGAGTTCCTGGTGGCTCTGTGTGTGGTGGCCTATGGAGTCTCAGAAACCATCTTTGGAGAGTGGACTGTCATGGGCTCCGTCATCATCTTCATCCACTCCTACTACAATGTCTGGCTGCGGGCCCAGCTGGGCTGGAAGAGTTTCCTCCTTCGCAGAGATGCTGTGAATAAGATAAAATCTCTGCCCGTGGCCACGAAGGAGCAGCTGGAGCAGCACAATGACATCTGTGCCATCTGCTACCAGGTAGGAATGGAAGTGTGGAAGGATTGGCTTGAGTTGAAATACCCCCAGACCAAGTTCAGTCTCCAGCCAGTAAAATAAGTGACTTGAATTATGTGTAATGAATAATACTGTGCTCAGTAAGTTACTGGAATCACCCAGTTTTCTGCTTTGTGCAGTTTGATTTGGAGTGCTGTCACCAAGGTAGCTCTTAGGAATTAAGAGCTTGGATGTGCTTAAACTGCCTTTTTTTCCTCCAGTTATACAGCAAACTCTGTCCTTAAGCTGCTTTGACACCTCTCAAGTTTGGGTTGAGCTGATTTCAGTAGTAGCAGCCAATATGCCCTTTCTTCATTACTGGAGGATTTTGTCAGTGAAAGACAACATGTTCTCAGTAGCTGATTTGTTATTATTCTGCAGAAGCTGCTCAGTCTCTGTAGACATTGCTACTGCTAGTGCAGTGTCAGTTTTGTAGCAGAAACCTAATTATCAAAAGGTTAAGGGTCTTGCTAACATAAGCCAGCAAATGTAAGGACCTTAGACATTAATGCTGAAAGTAATACCTTTATCACACTTCTAGCTCCAAAGTCTCTTACTCTTGAATAGAAATTGTAGTTATGTGTGACAGTGGAAGAATCACCCTAAGATTAGTAGTGTGCAGTTAAGAGTGGGATTGGATTTGCTCCAAACTTGATACAAATTTTTTGAAGAGTAAAACTGCCAGATTGAATGACAGTGTTGAAAACACCAGACTAGCATTATGTGAGTCTCAGCTGGCAGAGTTCATGGTGTCACTTCATTTCTGGTATTGTTACAAGTTGTATCTGTCATTATGCTGTTTTGACTTGCACAATTGTTTCTTGAGCCAGCCAGACCTGTGATTCTCATCCTGAAAAGGTCATATTTAATAATAACTTCCAAACAAAGGGGTTTTGCCTCATTTTTAATGCCTGTAATAAAGAAAGCAAGACCTAGCCTGTATTTGAATTGTGTGTGTCTCATAGAATCATTAAGGTTGGAAAAGACCTCCAGTACTGAGTCCAAGCTCTGAGTGCCACATCCAGGCCTTCCTTGGACACCTCCAGGAACAGTGACTCCACCACCTCCCTTCCCATGCCTGACAGCCTTTTCTCTGAAGAAATTCTTACTGATGCCCAAGACAAACCATCCCTGCCACAGCTTGAGGCCATTTCCTCTTGTCCTGTTGCTTGTTCCCTGGCAGAAGAGAGTCAGCCTCCCATGCCTGTTCCCTCCTGTCAGGGAGTTGTGCAGAGCCTCCTTTTCTCTGGGCTGAGCCCCCCCAGCTCCCTCAGCTACCCCTCATATGAACCATAGTGAGTGTGAAGGAAGGAGCATTGTCTTCCTTGTCTGTGGGCTGCTTCTGTCTCTTCTGTGCCTGGTGAACCCATTAGATGTGTGAGGTGAGAGGAGAGGAATGGGACTACAAGTAATAATATATTTCCTTTTTTTTTTTTTTTTGTCTCTTTCAGGATATGAAAACTGCTGTAATCACACCATGTAGCCATTTTTTTCATGCGGGTTGTCTTAAGAAATGGCTGTACGTGCAAGAAACCTGCCCTCTGTGCCACTGCCAACTGAAGAGCCCTTCACAGCTCCCGGGACTGGGACCAGAGCCAGTGCAGCAGCCAAATCCTAGTGCAGAGCAGAACACCAGGCCTGGAGATGCAGCTGAGCCTAGTGCTGAATGTGACCACAGGCCGGCTGTGAAGGACAGCCCGAGCAGGGGCCACGATGGACACGACAGCCCCGAGGCCTCTGCCCACCCAGGGGGGTCTCACAGCGTGGACAGTGACTCGAGCCCCTGTGAGGCCAGCCAGGGAGCAGCCTGTGCTGCAGAACTCATTGCAGCCCCAGAGGGGTGCCCTGCTCAAGATCTGAGGGTTTGTGTCCAGCTCTGAGGCTGCAGAGGATGACATGGGAACAAACGCATTTCAGAGATCCACGTTTGACTCAGAAGAAAGCCAATCCTTCCACAGCTGTGAAAGAAGCGTAGCTATTAATGCTGGTCAAAATGTAATCTCCCATGCTGATTTTTATGGGCTGCTTGGTAGTGGTAACTCCATTGAGATGTAGTAGAAATGACTCCAGAAGCTCTCTGAACTGTGGGCATAGGAAGGATGTCTGGGAATAAATAGCAGTTGAAAGAGTGTTTTCAAGACGTAGATGAGGGGTGAGAGGGGGGAGAGGTCTGTGAGATGTGGCCAGAGGGACAGGAGGCTGGCTTGGTTTTGGTCAGGGAGAGGAGTTGCATAGAGCCATGTCCCAGGTCCTGAGGGGCGTTAGGGGCCACAGGTTGGTCTCTGGCAGATGGGCAGCTTTGGTTGCTGACATTTTTTGTGGCACGTAAGCAAAAATCAAAGATGTAACAGCAGTGATTGTACCAGGAGATGGAAGCACTCTTAATACGTTGTGTGTATGCTTTGGGTGTTCTTGGGGCAGTTGCATTTGAATTCATGTAATCTATAGTGACTCTTGACTTTTATGATGGAGTCGTCAATATTTTGATGTATATGAAACTTGCTCATAATGGGCACAGTGTGGGCTGCATGAAGTAAACTAAAGCTCTCATGAACACTTTGCCTCTCTGGGAGGAAAGTGGGATGAGTTTTAGGGCACGGATAGAGGCCTTGCAGGACTGTGCTGTGTAATGTTTAACCCTTGCAGCTGAATTAAAACAGTATTAAACTCTGGCGATATTTGCACTTTGGGAATGAGTACATTATTGTGTATGATCAGACTCCGCAAATGCCACTTTTAAAAGCTGTTAATAGGTTTGCACCTTTTTTTCTTTGACAAGGACATGTCCATACTTAAATTTTTACATTCATCATGGCTTCAAGTAGAACAAGGGACTGGGGTGGGGAAATAGGTGGGAGTAGGGGGCAGGCAATTTTTTTATGTGAATTTTGATATGAAGAGAAATTAGTCACTTATTTATACGATAGGCTTGACTCAAGTGTTTTTCAAAGTTGGTATTCCTAATGTGAAATGTGATACTATTTTATTTTTAGTAGTAAATTTGGATGTAGACTGACAGACATAGCTGAATGTCTTAATAAATTACATTTGAAGATTTTTACACCTGGTTATGTGATCCTTGCACTGAAATTCCACAAGTACATATTGAAAGGCTCTTTCATAGTAATAGCCCTCTGTTCCCCCTGGAGACGAGTGAAATTTCCTATGCCTGTGTTCTCCCCCATTTCCATTTCAGTGCTCTGTGTCCTGGTGGTACCTCCTGCCCTCTCTTGCCCTGTAGTTGCCACCACATCTTGGCCAATGCAGAACACAAAGGCTCATTTGCTCCTGTAAGCTGTGCCTGCTGCTACTGAGCCCCAGACAAACCCCAAATCTATTTCCTTCCCCCTAACAGGTTGGGAACACCAGTTATACCATCTGATTCTGTATCTCAATTTTGTTTTCTTGTCTATTACTCTGAAATTTGGATTTATCATGTGCTTTCACTGTTCATCCCAAAACTTTTATTAACAGCTTGGTGTGTTTGGGGAGGGGGAAAAAAAAAGTTGAGAATATTTTCTTGGAACTCTTCTTTCCTGCCAATCCATGGTCTGAGTTGTGCTCTTGCCTGCCTGCATTTCTGTGGAATTGAATCTGTCTCAAAAGGATGTTTTGTCCATGCCCAAGCTTTCCATCTGCATAATTTAGGCTGTTTCCATTCTTGCCACACTTAAAAAGTCTGTGGAGTCAGGAAATGGGGATTTTCTGGGCAGGGCTGTTACAGAGTGCTCCTTCGTATGCTCAATTCACAGAATGTGTATTTGAAGGATACTCTCCTAAACTCTGCTTGCTGTCCCTGGATGGGGAAAAATAATCCCATAAACTTGTGAAGTGAGTGATGGGGTGAGATCACCTCACTTCCATGGTGGGGAGCAAGTGTTACCCAAGTGGGAGGAGTTGGGAAGAGCTGGGCTTGGTCAGCCTTGGGAAGGGAGGCTGGAGAGCTCTGTTGGCCACACGGATACCTCAGGTGACCCCAGGGAAGAGAGGGAGCGGAACTCACCTGTGGGGTCACCCGAGGGTAGGAAGGAACCGTGGGGGTCATTCCTATCCCTCGCTGTCACATCATTTTCATAAATGCAGGAAGTGGTGTTGGAAAAGTAACAACCCCCAAGGTTTGCTTTCACTGAGGAGCCATTTCTCAGCCTGACTGATCTGTTGGCCATGGGCCTTTTAATTTATAACCTAAATTATTCGTAGCTAATTGGTAATGCCAAAGCTGTAGGAAAGGACTGTGGATTTACAGAATTTGTGGGTGAGTGCACCTGGAGGCTCGTTGGGAATCAACAGGCCAGCAGCAGGTTCAACAAACAACTGCCTGCCAGGATTACAGGATGGAAACGTGGATGGGGCACTGGAAGGGAGCTTGACAGACCAGGAAGGTATGTGATCTTTTAGGAAAAATGGTGCTGCAGTATTCCCCCTGGAGTGACCCAAAAGTGACTGTTCTGTGCTGGAGAAGGTGCTCAAAGACATGGAGGGTCAGGGAGTCCTGCGCCCTGCAAAGAGGGGCTGAAAACAGCTGTGATCTCAGGCACTTCCTACTGAAAAAAATGATACTTTAAAGAGGAAAAGGGGAGGAAGGGGAGCAGAGAGAGGCTTGCAGAGTTCATAGGAACAAGGCTTGAAAGATGGAATTACCTCCATGAGATGCCAACACCTTTATAAAGAGTTGTAAGAGCGGAGTGAGGTGGAGCATGTCCAGTGCTGCAGAGTGGATGAGGCACAGCAAACTTGTTGGTAAAATCTGGACTAGAAAACTTGAGGGATGTGGTGAGTGTGTTGATTTTAGCTTCGTTTTTGGCAACTCAGAAATGTTGGCAGGATACCATTTTCTGAAAACTAGGGACAGCTAGCTCTAGGAGGAACTTAAAATACACCTGCAAAGAATGGGGATGGGTGGGAAATAAATACTGATAAGCCAAGCAGGCCGTATCTTGCAGGTCAGGAAGTTCAGGGATGAAGTGAGAACTGCCAAAACTGAGGCCAGGTTAGATCTTGCAGAAGAAATAAACCTAAACAGGAGAAAAAGAGGGAAGGCTGCTCTGGAGGAGCAGGGAGGTTAGGAATGAAACAAACCGTCTGTCCCAGTGCTCTGTAGAGCATCTGGGTGAACACTCCTGACCTCTGTGCTCTGTCTGGTGCAGAACTCCCTCTTGGACACTGCTTTTAGTCAATTTTCTTTTTCTCTGCAGCTGTGCATGAGTAAATGGGAAAAAAATGCTTTTGGAGTGTTTATGATCAGGGCGTAACTGTAGGCTGAGGCTTGAAATCGTTTTCATGTGGACTCATGATGGTGGTGTGATTGATGAACATTTGGACTCAAAAAGATGCTTCCAGCTAGGTGATATAATGGGAACAGTTGGGAATTTTATGGCTGGTTGGTTTTTTGTTGGAAATAGGAGCGCTGATCACACGGTGTGGTGCTGTGTGTCTAGTCAGTCCTATCGGGTGTCCCAGCTCTGGGCTCAGGGAAATAAATGGATTTACACAAGGTGGGATGACTCCATGAGGAGAGAAACAAGTCTGTGGTGAAGGGTTTGATTTGAAAGCCTCTCTTTGAGCTGCACTGCTCTCAGCTCCTTTGGTTTTTGGCAGTTTTGCAGCAGAGGAATCTATTTCCTTCCTTGTTCCTAGTGAAACACTTAATTTTATGCCAAGGCTGAGAGTTCTTGAAATACACAGGATTTTCCAGCATGGGAAAATCTCTTCATTCAGAGTCCCCTTTTTCCTGATTAAATTAAATTTCTGAGTTGCCTCAGTCATTGTCTAATATAGACAAAAATAATTGGGCTTAAGCTGCCTGAATGTTTGAGAACAGACTTGTACATTTTTCGTAACTGGCAGGGGGACAGGCAAGGAGTTTGAAATCAGTTGGTTCAAAATGGAAGAATAATCATATCAGCCCTCCCAGCTGGCAGTAAGGCCCCCCCAGTCCCCCCCACTTCAGGGAGCATTGGCTGTTTGAAGCATTTTCAAACATGTTGGGGAGCATTCAGAATGAAATGAACCAGTTGGGGGTGGATCTGATGTCACTGGATTTTGTGTCGGGGCAGGAGGTCTCCCTCGGTTTGGGGCCAGCAGGATGGTGCTGGGCTGGAAGGTCTCAAGAAGGAACAACTCATGGCCCTCTGCAGGTTTGTGCTGCTCCCAGGGGGCTGTGGAGGTGACCAGGGATTGGTGCTGGCTTTTTCCCTCCTGCATGTTAAATTTGTGTGAAGAGACCTTTAATTTTTCAGCTTTTCAGTCTCTGCAGTGCCTGGAGCTGTTGTATGTGGATTGCTCATTCTAAGCCTCGCCTGCGATGTCGCCCCACAAAAACATTTGTGGGAAAGGTTGACAAATACATTTCCCCACTAATCTCTTTGGCTTTGCTGGCATGAAGTTGTCAGTAAATACAACCTCAAACTCCTTTTTTCTTGGTGTTACAATGCTGAGTGTGGCAGTATTGCTGATTCCCGTTTTTGTGATATGTGTGTGTAGCCACATTAAATATCCCAGTTCACAGCCCCACAGCCCAAAATACCAGTTTTCTTTATGGCCATGCCTATTTCTCTTAATTATGGCTGTTTTACTTACTGGATCCTGCTGGAGACCCAGGGTTGGTGGCTCCTCTCCTTGATGCAGTTCTGCTGTGCCTGGGAATGCCCAGTGCCACTGTGGAGAGCCTGGCCTGGGAAATTCCATCCCTTTCCATGAAGGAAGGTATGATCCAGCTGAAAAACCAGGCAGCAAATGCATTCTGTGGCTCTTAGGTGTTGGTTATTCTTCTGAAAACAAACAAGTTTAGAGAAAAAGGTTGCCTGCTGGACTTGGAGAAGTTTCTACAACTTCCCCAAAAGCCCACAGGTCACTTTCCAGAGGGTTTTTCCTTCTCCTTTTCCCTGGTAGAGATGAGCAGGATGAAGATGATGGAGTGAGGAGGAAAAGAGAGGTTGGGAAGGGCAGAAGCAGGGGCTGGGTGCTGGCAGCTCATTAAACAACACTCAGAGAACATCCTGACACACACACACAAACCTAAAGATGACCATCCTGGTTAAAGAGAGAAGTTGTAGTAGAAAAAGAATTTAAATATATAACCAACCCAAATTTAAAAAAAAAAAAAAAAAAAGTAAAAAATACTTCTTTGTGTTACAAACAAGTAATTAGACACAAATTTCCCCAGTAGCTGCCATTTCCTGGAGGCTTAAGATCCACATCCTTAAATAAATCTGGTAGCTGAAACATTCCCAGCTAATAGCACAGCCAAAGACCAGACGAGCTGCAGAATTCTGCAGTAACAGATGTGAACAGCCCAGGTCTGCAATGTGGCTAAATTACTTCATTCCTAGGAATTTTAAAATGAAAAACTGACTTAATTGGGTCAAAATAATCAATTCAATAGGTATCTGGTATTTATAAATGAAATGATATACAGTTTCTTAATTGACCATAGTCTGCATTTTCTTTAAATTGATTGTTCACTTCTAGCTTGGGGAAAAAATGCCAGCTGGAATGCAGAGGGATTAAGTTTTATTTATTTTCCTTGCTAAGAGCCACATTGTGCAATTTAAAAGGAAATGTCCTTGAAAGATGGGTTCCTTTGTAAACTGTTTCAGCCTTTGTTTGTTTTCAGATGGAAATTAATTTCTCAAAGGGCCTCCATGTTAGAAAGTATGTGTTGATAAGTAGAGAAAAATGAAAAAAATTGTAACCTGCTAAAATACATCTTGTTTTCGAGATAAAAATCTTTGCATGGATGTGGTTGAGTTTGGGGTACAGCTGATCTGGTGAAGGCTGGTAAGGATCTCCACTTCCAGGAGAAGGTGGAAGGAAACAATCCGTGGGGGAGAACCTCAAACACAGTGGTGGAGTATTACTACAATTCTTCATTATGCTTTAATGTGCTTAAATACTGATTTTAAGCGAGTGTGTCAGCTCCTTGTGGAGCTCGGTGGGTGCAGCTGGGGGCTCTGGGCTCTGCCTGTCCCTGTGTCCAGCTGTCACACATGGCAGGGAGAGTTCACTGAAGCTGTCAGAGGCATTTTCACCAAAAAATGGGCCTTTTCTCCCCAGCCTTGTTCTCAACAGAAGACTCAAGTCTTATCTCCTGGGGTTTTACCAGCTGGGTCTGTGCTCTGATGGGTCTGGAGCTGTCCCCTCTGGTTTTGGACACAAGTGTGCTCCATATCCAGCTGTTTTTGAGGGGAGTGGGCAGCGCTGGCTGAGGAGGATTCTTGCTCCTCTGCTGTTCTCTCTCTGTCTGTGAGATCAAGCTTTTCTCTGGCCGTCACTTCTGAGGGTCCAGCTCTCAAACACCTGCCCTAAAGCTGTTTGCAGCCACATCTGGATGAAGTCACGCTCCGTGCAGCGGAGCTGCCGCTTCCCCGGGAGCCCGGGCTCGCTTTCCAGAGGGCTGGATCCTCTCTGCGGTGACAGAGGTGAGCAGGGGGAGGAGGCTGCAGCCGGGAGAGGAGGTGCTGGGAGCCGGTGCCGGCGGCTGCCACGGCGGGGCACTGCGGGATCGGCACCGCCAGCTCCGGCAGCGGTTCCGCCAATTCAAACAGTGCCGGGAGTTGTATATGGTGAAGAACAGTACATTATTATCCTTATAATTATCATTATTACTATTATTATTATTATTATTATTATTTATTATTATCAATTCTTATCATCATCATCACTATTACTATTATAACTACTGTTACTATTATAACTATTGTTACTATTATTGTTATCCTTCACCATCAAAATCGTCAGCAGAGCTGCCCCGGTGCATTCTGCAGTGCTGATGTGCTGCTAAGTTTACTGCAAAATTGGGATTTACCTTCAAGGGGAATCAGAAATCTGCTTTGACACTGGTACTTTTCTTTCAGCTTGAGAGGCATTTTTTCTCCCCTTTCTTAGGAACCAGCACAGTTGACTCTGCTCTTGGTGACAAAGCTCTGAGGGGGCCAAGAAGGCAATTCCTTCCTTTGGAGATTCCCACAGATAGCTATTTGTATGATAGAAGTAATTTCATTTGGGTCAGGATTTCTGCTCAGTATAACCCAGGGGTGTTCTGAGAATTGCTTGGATTCTGGTGAAATCCCACTGGATGCCAGTCAACACCGTCCAGCCTCAATTAAGGGGTCAGATATTTTTCCCTCTTCCCTTTGCAGAGGATTTTAAAACTGGGATATGCAAACACAGACCACTGTCACGTACTGAGATGAGAATCTGCTCTGCAGCTCCTTGAATACAATATCTTTTGCCTTCTTGCATAAATATTTTAATTGCTAATTTGCTGGTCTCATTTAACACAGATTTGGCATTTATCATTTGAATTTAAACTTGTTAAAACTGACAATTTTCTTGGCTACCTATGTTAATAATTTAAAGGGAAAGCTCATTATTAAATTATTACGGGTAATTATTTTGTAACTAGTGTGGAAATTGTCATTTTTGCAGCCTTAAAATTCCTGGAAGGAAGCACATGTGGATCAATACGGATCAAATCCCAGGAAGCATAAAGATGAACAAGAATGGAGTTTTACGTAGAAACATCATATAGATGAGGGGAAATGCTAAAATTAGAGAATTATTTTCTATACTTGCAGCTACAAAGGTTTGGAGATTGCTGATTTCTGTGAGTCAGTGCTGAGCTCTATTGGGCAGAAAATCCGCTCCTGCTCTGACCCTGTAAACGGTGCTGAGGAGCCTTTTTTTTTTCCCTTGTGGCTCCAGATCTCCCATCCCTGGGAGGTGTTTGTAACCTGTGCTTTTGCAGGTACTGCGCACCCGCCCCTGGTCCCAGCAGCCTCCTCCATCTCTTACATTTGGCAGAGTGTGTTGTGTTTCGTGGTGACAGAGTCATCCTGAAAAGGATGCTTTGAGGTGCCAGGGGCGTTGCTGATGTAAATGACGCCATCGCGGCCCCTCCAGCATCCCCCAGTTTCTCAGAATCCGGCCGGTGGTCCCTGCGGCTGGAATCCAAACTGCAGAGAACAATGAGGCAGAGCGGGATCCCCTCCCCGCTCCCACCAGATGGCCCTCACGCCTTTTTCATTTCCCTGCAAACCGCCGGGAATCGCTCTGCAAGTTCCAGCGATGCGAATCTTTCCCGGGGCTTTACCCCGGATCAGGCAGCCTGGGCTCCGGGCTGGTGCTGGGGCAGGACCCCCCATTTCCCCTCTTTTCCTGCATCTCTGGGCTCAATCCTGAAGGAGAAACACCGAGGGACTTCAGGGGGGTGCAGAGCAGTGGAAGTTGATGCTGAGCTGGACCTTGCACAGGTGTGTTACAGCCACTCCCAAAGGTGCACCTGGGCTGGACTCTGCAGGGCACCGCTGTGTCTTGCTCAGGCGTCAGCCTTTGCTTCTCAGCAGTTGCCAAATCCTGCCAGCCATGCTTTTACACCTTTTGAGAGCAAGGGACAGCTTGGGAAGTACTGAATCAGGCAATAATTTCTTTTTCTGTTGATCTCAAAAAGAAAAAAAAAAAAAAAAAGCCCAACATTTTAAAAGGACATTTAATAACTCTTCACCCGTTACCTTTATATTTGAGTTTCAACTTTATGGTACTGTTATAATATCAAGAAATTCAAATAGAACTTCTCAGCTTGCAAAATTGTGAATTCATGAGTTTTGGCACTAGTATCAGCCAGCTCTTGATCCTGGATTTCCCATGTTTGCATCTCCCCCTACATGCCCGGATCATTGTCCCTCTGAGAACAATCCCGGATCTGGCTCTCTCATTCCGAGCTGTTGTGGGAGTATTTCAGTGCATTAAGCAGTATATTTGTTTATGCACAGAAAGGTGCTGCCCAGCCCTCTCTGCTCTAAGCTTTTCCATCTGCATGGCCCCATCCTGACCTTGATCTACTGTAGGGCTGTGGAGGGGCTCGTTCACACTCCAGCCTCTCTGGGTTTTCTATTGGGATTAGCTTTAAGGGGCTCGAGCTGTTGAAGGGTTTTCCTACTGATAAATGGATTGAGACCCGTATTTTAATCTCACGTCATCAAACATTCATCAGATACTGCTGGTCATTACCGACAGAGCCAGGTTTGAACTCGTGACCCCGCAGTAAAAGGTCCCATTAGCAATTTCCTCAAACTGTCAAGTCATGGCGTGACACAAATGAAAGGCGATGGGATTGTTTTTCTTCCACAGGTAAAGGCAGCGGGCTTCTGCCTCGTTTTTATTTACTGATGACTGTGTCACCAAAACGCTCTGGTAGAGGCTTTGTGCTCTCACATGAGAAATATCAAGATGGGGTGCAGTGCCCTGTGCACCGGGCAGCTGCCTGGTCCCACAGGCCATGCAATTGTCACCTGTCCCCACGAGCTGCAGAGCTCCAGTGGCAAATCCCACCCTCAGAGTGCCAGGCACAGCACGCACCCCCTGTGCCAAGAGAGATCCAGGCTGTGCCTGTGCTGCTCCCTGTAAGCAATACAGGCAGAGACTGACAGGCATTTAGGAAAGCTTCTCTGGCTCACATCACACTGCACTGTTCTTTTACCAGCAATTTTTGTATCCAAGTTCTTTCTCTGTTCACAGAGTCGTTTGAAGCAATAATGTGTGAGGGGGGGAAAAAATTACCTCTGGCAGTCGTGTTATAATGGCTCTGGTGCTGACAGCCCTTTGGGAACAGTGGCGGCAGCAGGGTAAGTATATATGACATCTTTGTAGTGATAAAGAAACAAATAAATGTTCCCATTAACACTCCATCAGGTCAACAGCTATTCCAGACCAAGGCGATGTTAGAGGAACTGGCTTGGTTCATATCAGCTCAGACACACTCCTCCAGCAGCCTATCTTCTGGAAGGCACATAAACCAGAGGTCCTGCTCTGGCCAGGTGGAGTCATTAAAGAATCAGTGAACTTTTTATAAGTTGCTTGAAGTACCCTGGCTGGAATCCAGCTCCAGCGCTGCCGCTGTGCCTGTTTAACAGTTCCTTCATCGCGCCATGACAATGACTCTGTTTCAGTGCTGGAGGAAGTTGTTTCTCCATACATTGTTTGTAACACACTTTGGGAGGCTTCTGAGTGCTTCCTAAGCCCTGCAGTGAGGTTGGTGGGATGTGAGCCCTGCCACTGGAGCCTGCTCGGGAAGCATTTGTGTGTCGTCCATAATGGATGTGTGTGCATACGGAACAAACACACAGACAGGCTGCCCCTTTCCTGGGCAAAGTCAGCAGGAGCTGAGCTTCACTAAGGACTATGAGGTCTCACTCCCCACACGAGTGTTAGTTAGTGAACAGCAGCTTCCAAAAAGTTTCCATGTGTAAGGATGTTTAAACATGCTTTGCCTCTGCTAAAATTCAGATTTTAAAACAGTATGAACCTTCTAACCAACACAAAATAACCCAGAGTTCCTGCTGAGTTCCCTTCCTTCCCGTGTAACCAGCACTGCCCAGCTGTCCCTTTTACTAGAACTTTTCTTTTTCACTCAGCTTGGATATTTTTAACAAAAGGTGCTGAGAAGAGACATGAGGAAAAACCAGGTGGATGTCTTTGGTCTGCCTCGAGTGACACAGATCCTGGATAAAGATGAAAACAAAGAAATCCCCTGTTCTGGATCACACACATCCGGGACTTGAAGTTCAAGTTGTCCAAAGCTCTGAAAAGTCAATATAAACGTGAGTGTCTCTCTGTATCTTACACTTCATTGCAACCAAAGCACTCCCATGCTGTGTTGTGGTAAAATCTCACTGCTCAAAGGTGTATGCCTGTGGCTTCTGAGCCAGATCATGAACTTAGTTCTGCTTCTGCTGAAGTCACAGGACCTTCTGATGTTTACAGGAATGCCAGAGGAAACAGGTTTCCAAATGGTCAGAACAAAAAGAGCAGCCAAATCCTGAATAATCCAGTCCTAGACATGGAAATCTTAATGCTTGAAACCCAGCAAGTATTGAATATCCAATTCCCCAACTGGGAAATTCCCTGGGATTTTGGAGGGCACCCTTCAAAAGAGCTTGTGCACCTTTGAGTCAAAATCCCAAGATGTGAAGTCCTCAGAGTTTATGCAAGTATTTAAAAGGAGATATAGATTCCAGAGCCACTTAAAATACTTCTGATAATATTCAGTCTTGATTCAGCAAAGCGTGTGACAACTTTAGTAGGTATTTAAATCCATTCCATGTAATATGCTTAAACTCATCCTCTCGGAGGGAGGGAGTGCCTGCCTCTGGATTTCTCCCTTCACTCTTCAATGGGAGACAAGTACTTACCTCTCCCTGAAGCCAATAGAAGTTGATTGGATGTTTAATGCTTTGCTGAATGCTGGCAGCCAGATTACGGTTATTTTATCACACAAAACCCTGCTATGATTTTTACATTTGCTGAACTCACAATGTAAAAATCATAGCAGGGTTTTGTGTGATAAAATAACCGTAATCTGGCTGCCAGCACAAACAAATAAATACAGGCTAGACCTAAATGGATGGCAAGCTAGCTTGTGTGAGTACTGCAGGGAACCAAAATCAGGTCCAGGGGCTCCATCCAGCCTGGCCTTGAGCACTGCCAGGGATTGGGCATCCACAACTTCCCTGGGTAACTTGAGCCCTGCGGAACCTCGGTGCTCAGACCTGGGAACGGGAGCCGGAACGGGAACGGGGGTCTCCTGGAGCGGGGGTAGGGGGGTTGTGACAGCGGCTTTTCTCCCCTGGGGATGATCTCCTCGGGGAGGGTCTCCCACGGAGAGATCGGACGGATCGCCGTCCTCCCGGGATGTTCCATCAACCTCCTGGGATCGCCCGCCGCCGGGATCATCCCCCCATGATGGTCCTTCCCCGGGATAATCGGTTCCTCCCGGGATCTCGCCTCTTCTCCATCCCGGGGATCTCTCCCCCTGGGATCGCTCACCCCTCGGGACCGACTTTCCCTTGGGATCCCCCTCTCCCGGGATCCCCCTCCCCATGGGATGCCCCTCTCCTGGGATCGCCCCCCAAGGATACCCTTATCCCGGGACCCCGTCCCCAAGAATCCCCCTCTCCCGGCCGGGACCCCCCTCCCCAAGGACCCCCCCCGTTCCCGGCCTCGCTCCGTTCCCGTTCCCGCGGTGCCCGGGGTCGGTTCCGGGCGCGGCCGCCAGGTGGCGCTCTGGGCACGCGGCGCTGCCGCCCCGGCACCGCCCCCCCCGGTCTCGGTTCCGCCGCGGGGACACCGGGGGGGACCCACCCCGATCCCCCCTCTTTCCCGGGCCCTGGGAGCACAGCTGGGGTTCCCTCCCTGTCCCCCCCACTCCGTGCAGCCCCGTGGGGAGATTGCCCCGACGTAATTTCACAGCTCTGCTCGCCCCCCACCCCGGGGAGTTGCCATGGGGGGCTCCTGTTCTGGGTAATAATGAGGGGGGGGAGCTGAGCTTGGGGGGCCACATCTTCCCGTCCTCCCTCTGAGGAGTTCGCTCGGCCGGACTCTCGCTGCTTCCTGGCATCCCCCGCCCCCAGGCACCCCGAGGGGGTTCCCCCTTTCCCCCGGCCCTTGAAGGAATTGCTCCGCTCAACACTCGCCGCTTTCCCCGCGCAGGACTGAACCCCGAGCTGGGAGGGAGCCCCGACACCCCAACCTAGCCAGGGGTAGCCCGGGAGTCCCCCAAGGGAGGCAGGAGAAGGAAAGCTCCTGGTTGAAACCTTTCCATCTGGGTCACCTGCTACTGCTTCTTCGTGGTAGCAGGGGTGCAAGGGGGGTGCTGTCACCATCACGCTGTGGACAGGTCCTCTGCTGGTCCCAGAGGCATCCAGGCTCTATCCTGAACAGGACTACTCTATTTAGTCAGAGTGTTTTATCCCAATTCCCAGTTCTCTGAACCTTTTTCTTCTCCTTCTTCCCTGGAGCTAACCAGGTAGGAAGAATAAAGCACACCAAGTAGCTGAACAGTGTCATCACCTGCCAAGGCAGACATTGGATTTACCTGTGGATGGAAAGTCTTTGGAGCCTGTAATGAAAATACTTATGAAAAGCATTTTCCTTGGGGAGGACATGAGTGAACAGTTCCCAAACCCCTGAAAAAGTGCAGGTATGTGCTCAACACCTGAGTGCTCTGCTTTCACTCCTCCCTTTCCCCCTTTGTCACGGGTCTGTTGTTCCTCTGCCCTCTCCCGAGAAGGGCAGGAAGGAGCGTGGTCCCTTTGGGGGAGCCTCATCCAGCTGCAAAGGTCAGGGACGAGGGAGCAAAAGGCTTTTCTCTCAGAAATTCCCACTTCCAACTGCTTTCTCCCTCCCTTGGGGTCTGTGCAGAGGGAAGTGAGGCCTGACTGTCCCCCCTGTGCCGGGAGCCCCAGGGCAAGAGAGGAGGGACTGGAGGCAGGAGGAGGGAGTTGTCCTGGATAAACTCCAGGTCAGAGGCAAGAGGGGCCTTGGGCCCACTTGGAAACGGTGTCAAGGCAGGGGAGAGGCCTTTCCCTGTGTAAGAGAGAATCCCATGATCTGGGACCTCTGTCTCCTGCCTCACAGAGGGTATGCTTGTCCTCTAGAGTGATGCCTCCTTCCCTGGCCCCCTTGCTCTAAGGTCTCAAACCCACTTGTTCCCCAGGAACCCTGTTTATTCCTACACAGGATGAGCAAGTCAGGGCCAGCCTTTTCCTCCTCTGCTTCCATCCCTGGTACCTGTCATGACCAGGGACACTGTGACCATGTCCCAGTCGTGTTTTGTGCTGCAAAGTCTCAGCTCCTGGCTTTGTGCTGCTGGGCAAAATCCACAGCTCAACCCTGTGGCTCTCGCTCGCTTTGGGAGCTTCCTCACCCCTGGGAGCAAATCACAGCCTGCAAGTCTCTCTGTGTGTTTTATTCTGTGTAGAAGGTGGAGAGCATTTAACTGGGGCTTGCAGGGAACCCTCACTACAGCACGGTCCAGTTTGCCTCTGCAGCAGGAGAGTGGAGTGCTGAGTCCCAGCACTGAGGGCTCCCCCGTGCCAGGCTGTGCAGTGTCCCCCAGCTCTGTTTGCCATGCTGAGGAACGGGTGGACAGAGCTTTCCACAGGAATATGCTCCAGCCTCATAGCAGGCCTGGCAGTGATCCGTGTGCTGCTGCAGTCAGAGTGGGGTGGTGCTGGCCCAGAGAGCAGACTCAGGCAGAGAGTGCTCACCCAGAGTCAGTGCTAAAGGCAACTGGGAATTCCTTAAAATCAAACCCCAGTACTCTGGGGTTGGCCTCTGCGGGGTGGATGGAGCACAGAAGTTTCCTTGCCTGCTGCCAGCTCTCTTGCCCTTTTTTTTTTTTTTTCTTTTTTTCCGCAAAGTCCTGACTTTCTCACCCCCTCCCTGTTTTCCTTCTGCTTTTCTTTCACACTCCTCCTCTGGGGGTCGAGCTAGTGTTTAACTCTGTCATCCTTATGGCAATTATTCAGTGGTTTTGAGACTGTCCCTAAGCCCCAGGTGGGGCTTCTCCTTCAGCCGGAGCTCGCTGTGTGTTGGGCACAGCGGCACAAGTCTTGCATAAGGAGGAAAACAGTGGAGAACTTGTCACTGTTACTGTGTGGCTGGCTGTCCCTGCCCGGTGGAGGTGCCCTCAGACTGCAGCTGGATGCTTTTCCCTTCAGCATCCTGGAAAAGGCATGGAAATGGTCCCCTGATCCCCTGAACAGATTTGAAGGGTGAAATCTGCCAACTGCTCAGTATATTGATTCAAATGCATTATTCCTCCCTGGGCAGATCCCTGCCCTGGGAAAGGAGCAATCAGTGCAGGTGCAAATAGCTTTTAATTGCAGAATGTATCTCACCATGGAGGCATTTAGGCTGGATTTGATACAACTGATACAGCAGCAGCCGGAGGAAGCCCAATAAGCCGGAGCTCTGCAGGAGCCAAACTGCTGCTCTGCCATACCCGTGGTGTAAATATTCATGTGTGGCTGTGTGTCCGTGTTCTTCCACATCTCCCTGAGATATGACACGGTAGCATCGTGTCAAGATTCAAATGGCATCTTCAGGGGATGTGAAAACTTGCTGTCTATGACAGTTCCTCTGTGAGGACGCAGGATGCTGGGGATGTGGATGTTTTGTGTGGACTCGCCTGAAGCCAAGGATCGGGGGCAGTTTCTCAGAGCCAGCGAGGCGCTGGCAGAGGGCTCTGTGCCTGCTTTGGAGTCAGAGCTCTCTTCCCGAGGCTTAGCTGTGGGTTCAGGCGGCAGTGCCGCACAAAGTGATGTACAGGTGGCTGGGAGAGGGTCCTGTATAGCTGTCGGACTGCTGTGGGGTGCTGATAGATTGGACTGGCTGCTCTCCGGGCCCTTAGCTGGCTCCCGGCTGGGGGCTGCAGCCCAGTGGGCTCCACTGCCCTTGGCGGGGTCTGCACCCCTGGAAGGAGCGGGCAGCAGCCGCCCGCCCCTCCGTCTCCCGGGACAGCATCTCCCGCACGTCTGCTCGGGGAGCGGGGGGACAGAGGGGCACGGCAGCAGTTCAGAGATAGCCCAGACGCTTCAGAGGTTGCTCTCCCCGGAGCCTCCGCGCTGTGACATCGCCGTGGACAGGGCGAGGAGCCCGGCGTGCCGGGATGCGCAGGGTTCTGTTTCATTATATGTGCAAAGATGGGCAAGCCTGTGTTTGGGGATGCATAACCCGGGCCGCCGGCACAGAGAGCTCCTTCCGCAGCAAGAGCCCGTGCGAGAGGCGAGACAGTGGCGGCTCGGGCGCGGAGCGACTTGGGCAGGGGAAGGATGGAGGGTGATGTGGGGACAGCGGCGGGTCGGCGAGCCTGCGGAGAGATGCGGGACTGCGCCCGCTCCGCCGCCGCGCAACCAGCCCGACTCTTCCCTAGCGAAGACAGGAATGACAGGAATTGGGTTTATTACTACTACTACTACTACTATTATTATTATTATTATTATTATTATTATTATTATTATTATTATTATTATTATTATT